>UESW01000146.1:0-74329 GCA_900491605.1 Calamus simplicifolius | reverse complement strand
CATATCAGAGTACAAAATCTGAGATAGAACCGTAGGACATAAGACACCCGGCCTCCAGAGCCACGAACCAGAGTGATGGGCAACCCGGAAAGCAACATAGTCAGCTGCTGAATTGGCGTTGCGGTAAATATGGTGAATCTGGACACTATAGGCTTACTGGAACATCGTTCTGATGTCGCATAACAAAGGGTTGGTAGGCATAGGATCGCCGGAATCTTGCTGGAGCCAGCGCACCATGATAATAGAGTCCCCCTCGATGATAAGACGGCGAATGCCCAGAGTACGGATAGCATAAGATATGCCAGCCCACGCCACATATAACTCGGCTAGTGGCATTGACAGGTCAAGAGAACCAAAACCACCCGCTGCAATCATCACCCCATCCGATCCACGAATCACAAAACCTGAACCAGCCAAACGGCTTTGAACACTGCCGTCAAAGTTGATTTTGACAGACCCTAGTGGGGGGAGTTCCCAGGAGATAAAGACCGTATACCGATGCGCTGCCGAGGCAGCAGGGGAATCCCAAATACTATGTCTATCATTATCAATGCCTGACTGATGGAGCATGTACTCAGCATAGAGGGACAGAGCTGTCCTAAGAATCTTATGGGGAGGGTCCCTCACATCCGAAAAAATATGCCTATTCCGAGAAAGCCAAACCTCATGAGCAATATAAGCAACCATAGAGCACAGCCGATGGTTGCCCCTTCGCTCGACCTGCCGAATCACCCGCATAAAAGAAGTGCGACCAAGACCACTGCTATCACCCCAGGACTGATAGCTAGCTATCTGCCAGACCCTTCTGACTCAGTCACAAGTAAAAATAGCATGATCCACAGTCTCCTCCTCCAGCCCGCATAAAGGGCACGTAGGTTGGATCAACATGCCCCTACCCGAGAGTAGAGAGCAAGTGGGAAGGCAGTCCCAAGCCAGCTTCCAAATGAACAGCCGCACTCTATGGTGAATGGGAAGCTTCCAAATCCAAGAGATATGCAGCCTTTGCCTAGACTGTGGCCTGTACTCCTGTATAAGATCCCTAACCGGAGCGCGAGACATGAAGGATCTGTTCCATAGTCTGATATCCGATGCACAGTCTGCAACTAGAGGGATGGAAAGAATACGTCGGGATAGCTCCACCCCGAAGAAAGCAGCAACGCGGGAGGTATGCTAGGTTGTGCAGTCCTGAGCAATTAAGTCAGCAACTCTCATGCCACTAGTAATGTCAGTGCTCACAAAGGTAGGCCAACGGGACAATGGTAGATCAGCCAACCATATATCCCTAAGCACATCAACAGAAGCTCCATCTCCAATCATCCACGAGACATGAGATAACTTAGTTGGAGCATGATGACACACCTCTTTCCAGAAAAAAGAATAGGCACGAGTAGAGTGGGAAGACGTATAAGAGGTCCAATCACCATACTTCGCACGCAAAAATAAGCTCTATAAGCAATCTGGATCAAGAAGGAATCTCGTAGCGTGCCTAGCAGTCAAAGCTTCCCTTCTCACAGTGAGGGATTGGATCCCAAGTCCTCCCTCCAAAATTGGCATACAAACAATATCCCAAGCCATCAAGTGTGTTGGCCCAGATGACAACCCAAGAGGGGGGGGTGAATTGGGTTCTTTAAAAAATTAGCCTTTTAAATTATTTAGCTTGAGATGAATGAAGACAAATGCAAAGCAAAGATAAATTGCAGTGAATAAACAGAGATAGAGATAGAGATAATAGATCACGGCAAACACAAAGAGTTTATAGTGGTTCGGTGTATCCAACACCTACGTCCACTCCCAAGATTCACTTGGGTCCACACTATAATCACCCTAGATTACAACAGAGTTGTTTTACAAGCTCACAACTCGAACTTGTTGTTTTCCTGGGCGCACAACGAACCCAGCTGGTTTTCAAAGGCTCACCAGCACAAAAACCTTAAACCCAAGCTTAACCAAGCTTGAACTGAGGTAAGACTACCTCCTCTAGTTCAATCCCTCAGATTGAGCTAGACACAAAGAATAGAAATATGTTTGTTTAGTTACAAGGCTCCTTAATGAGCAGATAAACTAATGTAAGAATAGAGTTTAGATAAGCCTGATTTGCAGTTGGTTGGCTTTGAGCTTTTCTTCTTTTCTTCAACTCCTTGGAGGTGTAGAACCAGGCCTCAGCTTGGATTCTTCACGGAAGATGTGTTGGAGTTGATTTGGGCTTTCCCTCTTTTCTTTGAGTGTTGAAAATCTCTTGAAATACTCTTGAATAGCACTTGGATTTTCTTCAGAAGCTTCCTTGGATTTGAGCTTGAACACAGAAGGAACTTCCTTTGATTTACACTCTTTCTTTCACTCTATTTTGAATCTCGGATTTTTTCAACTGAAGCTCTTTTTTTCGATTTTTCTCTTCTTTTTCTTTGAAATAAATTTCTCTCTATTCGTCTCATATTGATTTGAAAATAGCTTCTCTATTTATAGATTCTGCAAGAATATAGCCGTTAGAGACAAAGAAAAATAGCCGTTAATCAAAAAACTTACCGTTGGAGCTGAGTTGGCATCCGTAAAAATTTTGTCCAGATTTGCTGGAGTCGACTCATGCTTTTCCCGAGTCGGCTCGAGCTCGTCATACTAAAAATAGAAATGCTCATAAAGTTTAGGGGTCGACTCACCAAAAGTAAAGTGTCGACTCCTGAAAGTCGGGGGTCGACTCATAAAAGGTTGGGGTCGACTCGCGAAGTGCTCAGAAAAACACTCTTCTGGTGTCTGAGCGGAGTCGACTCGCACAGTTATGGAGTCGGCTCGACTAAATCGGGGGTCGACTCGTGAAATTACGTGGGTCGACTCGAGACAGATACACATTTCTGTTCTCTGAGGGAGTCGACTCTGAAACTCATGAGTCAGCTCCGGAACGTATCAAAAATCAGAAACTTTTCTGATTGACTTTAAAATCGTTCCAGATTCATTTTAATTCATATTTTTAACTTGAATTCAATAAAATTGACATTAAGAATTAATTCAAGAAGTATTCCATAAACTCATTGATCAATCTATGAATTATAAAATTTCTTTTTGAAAGCTTAAAATATTGAGCTTAAAGTTACTTTCAAAATGATTAATGTCAAACTTTATCATTCTCATTGATTGTTCAAAATAAATTTATTGCTCATTTAAATAAACTCATTACATCTTTTAATGTACTCAATGAATTTTAGTAATCATCAAAATCAAAAGGATTGTGACATATAATTTTTCAATAATCTTCCAACAATCTCCCCCTTTTTGATGATGACAAAAACATTGAGTTTATGCATGATTGATTGTGAATTTATTTTGATTTCATAAATAGGCTTAGGCTCCCCCTGAATGAGGTAGCTCCCCCTATGAAACTTAATCATTCAATTAATTATCTCATTGATTAATTTGATTTTCTCATATGCATATTCAATCATAAAACTATATAAAACTCTCCCCCTTTTTTGTTATCAACAAAAAGGTAGAGAAGCATAAACATTCATTCATACCAAGAAATACATTGAGTAACCAAAATTGACATTTCATTTCATCAAAAGAGTTTAATACATCAAAATGTCTAATACATTGATATCAAAATGTAAACATTACATTAATTTCAATACATAGCAAGGATTAAAAATCTAATACATCAGAAATGAGTTCTAACAATCCTAGTTAAATGATCTACTATGTTCTTCATTCCATCTGATTGGATTTTTACATAGTCTTTTAATCTTTCATCTACAAAAGTGCAAGCAGTCAAAATCTTGTCTTGAAGCTCCGCATTGCATCTAGAGTAGGTCTCGCCATCTCCGCAAATATCTTTAAGCTCTTCAAAAATGTTCTTGAGATCTCCACTTAAAGACATTGATGAGGTGCTGAGAGTAGACTCAATTTTTGTGATTCTATCATCCAATGAATATAGAGTCTCTTTAAGATTCATAAATTTAGATTCAAACTCTGATTTAAGCTTGTCTGACTGATCATCAAATAGTGCTTTAAGTTGCTTTAATTGATGATCTGAAAAGCCAGCAGTAGAGGATGAAGCTTGATCAAGTGACTGAGCTGGAGTAGGAGCAGGTGCTGAAGTAGGAGGGCTCGGAGGTGCAGGTGATGATTGTCTAATAGAAGGACCAGGTGCATCAACATCCGTAGCTCTCTCTTCTATTAATCCTTTCCTCTCCCATATACCATTTTTCTTAATAAAACCCATTCGATGAATGGTGGCCAAGCTATAAAAGTCTGTATGTCTCAGATTCCTCATTGGCTCACTGTCAGATATAACAACTCCTTGACTTTGAAAAATCTTTGTGAGAATCATTCCATAGGGCAGGCTAGACTTTCTTTTTCCTCCACAGTCTGCAATGTACCAAAGAATCATGCTGGGAAGGTTTATAGGTTTGCCCGTGACAATGGCATCCATCACAAAGATGTCTCTTTCAGACATAATCAAAATCCTATCTTTGGAAAAAGTATCCTACTGCAAATGTTATGAAGTAATCTCAGTTCTAATGAAAGTTGGTTGGCAAAAACCTCTTCAAATCCGACAACATCCCGGTTTAATAATCTAGCAAGAGCGGGACTTCGGTCTTCTGAAGAAAATGGCAGTACCAGATAAGGGTAGATTCAAAAGTCTAGAAAGAAGCTCAACAGTCACAGAGATCCTATGTCCTCTTACTGTGCTTATGAGACCATGATCTCCTCTTGACAAATTCTTATAAAACTCTTTAACTAGAGAGGGATAAGTGGGGCAATCCAGTGAACATATCTTCTCCCATCCCATCTCTATCAATTGTCTCCCTAATAAAAATCCTTCTGTTCAAAGAGTTCAAAATCCACCTTTCTACCCGTTGTTATGATTCTATCTGCTAAACGATCTACCTGGGAAGTAGTAGCAGCTGGAGAAGCACTGGGGGTTGATGAAGAGGAATCCGTGCTTGGAGACGGCTCACGCACTGTACGCTTCACCGTCTTCCTCACGGCTCGCTTCCGCTTCACACCGGCCGCAGCAAGATTAGAACCTCTGGTTTTGGGTGCCATTGGTCGATTGGAAGTAATAATCAGGGATTTTGGAAGTTTGGAAGGTGTGGAGATATTGTGGAGAGAGTATTTTGAGAGATTAGAAAGTTTGAAATGAACGGCGAGTCGACTCTGCCCTAGATAAATCAACCTGGGACCACTTCGAGTCGGCTCGCGCAAAGCCAGGGGTCGACTCCGGACAGTCACAGAAAACCATCCCGACTTGGAGTCGACTCGTGCCGAGGAGGGGTCGACCCGAGAGTTTCAGTCGAAACCAGGAGTCGACTCCGATACGCACCGAGTCGGCTCCGAGACCATTTCAGAGCAAAAACATGAAATTTCTGAAATGTGTCCGGAATTTGATCATGAAAATTGATAAAATAATCATTGAATATGAATGGATCAATTAGATATGAATTCTAGATAAGATTTCCTTAAAGATCAAGGATTTGAAGGAATCTTAGATAAAATTTCCTTAGGGGTTTCAAATTCATTCTAATGGATCACAAATCCCTAACTCTCCTCTAAGATAACAGAATCTCTCTTCACTTAAGGGTTTTGTAAATATGTCTGCTAATTGTTCTTCAGTGTTAACATAATCAAGACAATTTCATTATTTGCTACATGTTCTCTTATAAAATGATATCTAATTTCTATGTGTTTGTTCTTGAATGTTGAATTGGATTTTAGTTAGATTAATTGCACTTGTGTTATCACATCTTATAGGGTTTTATCAAGTGATACCATAGTCTTCAAGTTGTCGCTTAATCCATAGGATTTGCGCACAGCAACTTCCAGCTGCTACATATTCAGCTTCAGTAGTTGATAATGCAACTGAATTTTGCTTTTTGCTAAACCATGAGATTAAGTTACTTCCTAAGAATTGGCATGCACCACTTGTGCTTTTTCTATCTAACTTACATCCAGCATAATCAGAATCAGTGTATGCAATCAGATTTAATGTGGAGTCTCTAGAATACCATAAACCTACATTTTTTGTTCCACTTACATATCTTAGTATTCTTTTAACAGCAATTAAATGTGATTCTTTAGGTTCTGACTGAAATCTAGCACATAAGCAAACAGCAAACATTATATCTGGTCTACTTGCAGTTAAGTAAAGTAGGGATCCGATTATACCTCGATAATATTTCTGATCAACCTTCTTACCTTCTTCATCTTTGTCCAGCTTGCATGAAGGACTCATTGGTGTTCCGAGGGGTTTAATTGATTCCATACCAAACTTCTTTAGGATTTCTCTTGTGTATTTTGTTTGGTTGATAAAGATTCCCTCTTTGCTTTGTTTGATTTGGAGTCCAAGGAAGAAGTTGAGTTCTCCCATCATGCTCATTTCAAATTCTCCCTGCATTAACTTGGCAAATTCTTGACATAGAGAATTGTTAGTAGCACCAAAAATAATGTCATCAACATATATTTGAACTACTAATAAATCTTTACCTTTTCTTTTCAAAAATAAAGTTTTATCAACATTTCCTCTTATAAAATCATTTTCAATTAAGAATTTACTTAATCTATCATACCAAGCTCTAGGTGCTTGTTTCAAACCATATAATGCTTTGTGCAATTTAAAAACGTGATTTGAAAATTCGTGATCTTCAAAACCTGGTGGTTGTTCTACATATACTTCTTCATTTATAAATCCATTTAAAAATGCACTTTTTACATCCATTTGAAATAAGTTAAAATTCATATGACATGCAAATGCAAGTAATAGCCTAATGGCTTCTAATCTAGCTACAGGTGCAAAGGTTTCATCAAAATCAATGCCTTCTTCTTGATTATATCCTTTTGCAACTAATCTAGCTTTGTTTCTAATTACTATGCCATTTTCATCTAGTTTATTTCTAAAATATCCATTTTGATCCTATAACGAATGATTTTTAGGTCTTTCAACTAAGGTCCATACATTATTTCTTGTGAATTGATTTAATTCTTCTTGCATTGCTAACATCCAATTATTATCTTTTTCAGCTTCTTCAATAGTTTTAGGTTCAATTTGTGAAACAAATGCAAGATGATTACTAATATTTCTCATGGATGATCTAGTTCTTATTCCTTGAGATGGATCACCTATAATCAATTCCTTAGGATGACTATAAGCATATCTCCAATCCCTAGGTAGATCTACATCATTATGATTAGCGTTAGTATCATCATCCTTAGGTGAATCATTATCTTTAGCTTCTTGTTCTTGATCTAAAGATACATCAATATTTAATTTTTCAAGATCTTTTCAATTATGTTTGTATCTTCTCATCATCAAATTTTTCAGAATGAGTTGCTAAAGATTCATCGAAAACTACATGAATTGATTCTTCAACAACTAAAGTTTTCTTGTTAAATACTCTATATGCTTTACTAGTTATTGAGTATCCTAAAATATTCCTTCATCAGATTTAGCATCAAATTTGCCTAAATTGTTTTTACCATTATTATGAACAAAACATTTACAACCAAATGCATGAAAATATTTTATATTGGGTTTTCTATCATGCCATAATTCATAAGGTGTTTTCTTTAAAATAGGTCTTATTAAGGCTCTATTTAAGATGTAACATGCTGTGTTAATAGCTTCCGCCCAAAAGTATTTCGAGATTTACTTTCACATAGCATGGTACGGGCCATGTCTTCTAGAGTCCTATTTTTCCTTTCAACTACACCATTTTGTTGTGGGGTCCTAGGGCAGAAAAATTATGATTAATTCCATTTTCATTGCAAAAACTTTCAAATAAGTGATTTTCAAATTCAGTTCCATGATCACTTCTTAGAGACACTATGGTAGTGTTTTTCTCATTTGTTACTTTCTTGAAGAATTTCATGAATATCGAGAAAGTCTCATCTTTGTGAGCTAAAAACATTACCCAAGTGAATCTAGAGTAATCATCTACTATCACAAGACCATATTTCTTTCCTCCTAGACTTGTGGTTCTAGTTGGTCCAAAAGGTCCATGTGAAGTAGCTCTAAAGGCCTAGAAGTTGAAACAATGTTTTTAGATTTGAAAGAACTTCTAGTTTGTTTTCCAAACTGACATGCATCACATATTTTTTATTTTCAAAATCTAATTTAGGTAAACCTTTTACTAAATCCATTCTAATTAGTTTTGAAATCAAGTGTGTGCTTGCGTGTCCTAATCTTCGATGCCACAACCAACCAGTCTCATTCATATTAGCATTATTTGCAACTAAGCAATGATTATTTGTAGACAATTTGTCCAAATCAATCATATATACATTGCCATTTCTATTTCCAATAAAAACAATGCTATTATCAATGGGATTAGCTACTGTGCATAAAGAAGATTCAAATGCAACTTTAAAACCTTTATCACATAATTGACTTATACTAATTAAGTTGTGTTTTAAACCATCAACATAAAGTACATTTTCAATAAATGTGGAGGGAGTTATTTGAATGTTACCAAACCCCAAGATTTGGCCTTTGCCATTGTCGCCAAATGTAACAACTCCTCCTTTCTTTTCTTCTAGGGTGATGAATTCATCTTTGTCACCCGTCATATGTCTTGAGCAGCCACTATCAAGATACCACTTTCTTTTTGATCTCTTGGCCACAAGACATTCCTGCAATGAAATCAGACTTTATGTTTAGGTACCCAAGCTTTCTTGGGTCCTTCATGGTTAGTACCAACAAATATTGTTCCTTTCGGAACCCATATTTTCTTTCCTTTAATATTCAGATTTTTACTTGGTTTCAGAATTTTACATTCATATAATTTGTGTCCTGTTTGATTACATTTAAAGCATGTAAAATTATCAGGGTTTTGTTCCTTTTTAAAAAAGTTTTTGATAAATTTTTGTTTCAAATTTGGCCTATATCCTAAACCAGCCTTATCATATATAGCTCTTTGATTACTTAACAATAAATTAAGTTTTTCTGACCTATAAGTGAATTTGTCAACAATACTTTTATATTTATCAACTTCCTTCTTTAGTTTATCATTTTCATTAGAGATTGATTCTTTTTCTTTAGCTAAAATCTCATTTTCAGATTTAAGTTTCTCAACTTCATTATTAAGATTTTCCTTTTCTTTATGAAAGTTAAATTTTCATTTTTCAAAGACTTGAATTTCTTTTTCAAGATTTTAAAATCCCCAACAAGTTCATTAAAGGCATCAAAAAGTTCATCGAAAGCAAATTCATCGCAAGGGTTGTCGGAACATACCTAGAAAGAGCATCAACTGAAAGAATGAATAGGAAGGGTGAGAGGGGGCAGCCCTGCCTGAGACCAATAGCAGAATGAAAGTAGTCCGTCTGGCCACCATTGATAATGATAGAAAAGGATGGCCGCTAGATACAAGCCCTAATCCAGGCAATAAAAGACTCAGCAAACCCAAATTCCTAGAGAGCTATGTAAAGGAACTCTTAGCTCACTCTATCATAAGCTCTTTCCATGTCCATCTTTATAGCCATCAAGCAGTGTCGAGAAGGCGCTCTATGGAGGTCATGCATCACCACTTGGGTTAAGAGGACATTATCAGAAATGCACCGACCCCTAAGAAAAGCCCCCTGCTCTGGAGAAATAATATGAGGAATAACCACTCTTAGCCGAGAAACTAGGAGGCGAGCGCAAATCTTATAAAAGGTGGTACAAAGACTAATAGGCCAGAAGTGCTGAGGCTTGGAAGCAATCGGCCGTTTTGGGATCAAGGCTATAAGAGTCCGATTCCAATTAGGGGGGACGGAGTTGGCCCGAAAAACAAGTTGGATGGCCTGCAGAACATCCTGTCTCACAATAGCCCAATAGTGATGAAAGAAGAAGGGGGGAAACCCATCAGGTCCCGGAGCTTTATCAGGACCAAGGTTCCATAAAGCCTCCCGAATCTCCTCAGAGGAAATAGGCCTAGTAAGATAGTCATTTTATGCCTCAGTGATCCTAAGGGGGGAAGATACTGGACACACAGGGAGCCCGACCCCCCAGATCTCTGTCCACCGGGAGCGAAAGAACTGAATGAGCTGGTCCTCAATAGCCTTAATGTTTTCATGGGCATTACCCTCCTCATCAATAAGCCGCCGAATCCGATTCGCCGCTTGGCGCTTTAATGTAGCCTGATGGAAGAATCTAGTGTTCTGATCACCCTCCTTGATCCACTGAACACGGGATCTCTACCTCCAATAGGTCTTCTGCTGCCAGAGGAGGGAGTGGTGGAGAGCAAGGCTGGAGCGCAGCGAACTAAGGTCCGAGTCATGAAGACTGCCAAACCGATCTTCCTTGTCCTGGAGTGAAGCAATAGTGTTCTCAATCTACTTAATTTGCATGGCAATGTCGCCTACCTCTTCCCTGTTCCATCTGGATAGTCGGCGCCTTGCCAACTCAAGATGCCGAGATAAGATGTAAATAGCACTCCCTCTAACCGGAGTATGCCAGACCTGAGAAATTAAGGAGCGAGCTACTGAATAAGAAGTCTAAAACTTCTCAAATTTAAACTGGCCCTTCCTCTGAACAGCAACATAAGGATAGGGCAGTGATCAGAGGCAATCCTAGAAAAATGTGTGATAGTGGTAGAAGGAAAGGATTGAATCCAATTGGTCGTGGCCAAGACCATGTCTAACCGCTCTGACACTCTGGCAGAGCCACAATGATTATTGCACTAGGTGAATTGGGCACCCTGGAACCCCAAATCCAGAAGATTAGCAGAGGCTATGAAAGTCCAAAACTCAGAGATAGCAGCAGTCTCCATAAATTGCCTGCCCCCTCTCTTCTCATTAGCCGTCACAATACAATTAAAGTCCCCAGCACACAGGGCAGGAATACACTGAGAAAGCAAAGTCAGAATCTCGTCCCAAAGAATCCGACGAATCCTGAAATCAGTGCTAGCATAAACACCCAAAAGTAGCCACGGGGCCGACGAACCTTCAGAGATAACAAGGGCAACCTGCTGGCCACAAAAGTGAAAAGCATCCACTCGAATATCAGCAGACTTCCACAACACCATGATGCCACCTGATAAGCCCTCAGACTCAATTGCAAAAGAAGACCAGGATCTAGATATCTGTCTTCTAACAAAAGTCAGACTATCGCCAGACAAGCGAGTCTCCAGCAAGACACAAATATCACACTGATGAAGCTGCATCAGCCTCCCAAAAGAGAAGCGAAACGAAGGTTTCAGGGCTCCTCTGACATTCCATATAAGGATCTTCATTCAGAAGGAGGGGGGGTCCTCCACATCCCCTGACATCTCAGCCTCAGGTGAACAACTAACAGGAGTCGCTCCTTTCGATGGTTGCTGATCCAGACTATCCATAACCTCTACTGAGGCCTTCAACTGAACGACCTTCTTAAGTAGAGAAACAACGGAGTCGTGGGACCGACTCTCAATCTGCATCAGCTGGGAGTCCTCAGAGGGACCATCAATGGCATGCACTTCCAAAGCCCAGGAAACCTTAGACCCATTACCCAGGAAGGTCACAGGCCCATTTATCCCTACCATGGGCACTGGGAAGGTGAAGGAGGAATGCACTGCGCTTTTCCCTGGGATTTTTCTTTTTCCTTTCAAAGTTTTGGATACTGTCCTTGGGGCCTAAGGTTCAACTGGACGGGCCCGCTTGAGTGGGCCCATATTAGCTTCTTTACTGCCCCCCGGCCTACCAGCCGAAATGTGGGATCCCAGAGGAGCAAAAGGGTTAGCCACAGAGATCGCAGAGGGTTGCATCAGGTTGGCTTCAGACTTTGAAGAGGCCTTAGAAGAAACCGGCACATCAGAAGAAACCGGCATGGCACTCAGACTCCCCTTCACAGCCAAAGCAGCCAACTGGGACACCGGCACAGCAACATACCCTCCCTCTGAGCCACTACACCCAGCATTACCAAGCTCCTGCATCGTCCCCGACTTTAGCCCCCGACTGCCTTCACCAGAAGAACCAGCCATAGCAACCCTCCGCCTAGGCTGTCGACGGGCAAGCTTCTTCGGATACTGCCAGCCATCAGACGCAGCCGCAGGATGCTGGACCGTCGAAGAAGGAGATGCATCCGGAGTCAGAATGGAACGCCGCCAGCGGAGGGCAGCCATCCAAGGCCTAAATGCCAAATCATTTGAGGAAGGAGCAGCAGACAGGGAAGGAGGGCAACTGCCAGCAGGATGCACCGAGCCACAGGCTGCACAAATACCCTCCAGATGTTCATAGACAAATTGCTGCTAGAAGGGAAGAACAGAGCCACGCACCCTAGCACCTGGCCGCAGGGGTTTGATCAGATCAACCCGAACGCAGGCGTGAGCAAACCCCCCCTCTTCCTCTCCCTTGTCGCAGTATCAATGAATTGGAAATCACCTGCAACAGAGAGAATGGATCTGACAATCTCCTCCGACCAGTATTCTATCGGAAGAGCAGGCAGCCGAATCCATAACAGGGCAGTAGACAGGGACCCTTCCGTAGGCACGAATTGAGGGCACCAGTCCTCCAATGCTAGCAGCTGCCCGTTAGCCATCCAAGGCCTGCCAAGAGCAATCTCCTTAGCTGAAGGATCAAAGAAACGGAAGAGATAGTGGCGGTGGGCCAAGCTAACGCACTCCACTTCACCGGAAATCCCCGCTCGATGGAACTCCCGCACAATCACCTCAGTTGGAACCCAGCACGACAGGCTTCGCGTAATCACCCCTTTCATCCTCCAATCAGTCGATTCATCCTCCATAATCTGGGCTGAAAGCTGGATAACATCCAGAAACCGCCGCTCCAGGGCTGCAACTTCCGTCGGAGATGGTGAAGACGCCACCCATTCAAACCGGCTATTGACCCCATGATTCCAAGCTCTTGCCGAGGTCCTGCCTCCATTCGAGGCCGTTGGGTTAACATTCGATGGAGAAGTCATCGTCCTCTTGAAGCTCAGCAGTCCGGCACCGACGTTCGTCGGAGATCAGCCACCAAGGGACCGGAATCACGAAATTTTTGTCGCAGCTCGCGCGCGTGATAGAATTTATTATTCGAAGATTTTGCTGCTAGCCTTTAAAATGACCGTTTAAATAAGCCCTAAATCAACTCTGTCTAATCTTTACCCATTGATCATCCTTTTACTTAAAATTAAAAAGGAAAAAAAGAAGGACCACTAGTTCCACAAATATACGATTATAACAAGGATGCAAAGTAATGCGGTAAGAGCTTGGCAAGGCTCTTGATATTGACAAATGATAGGCCAAAAGTTGGCATATCTTGTTTGTTCAAATCACTACATGTATTCTCTCAAAAATAAAAGCTCAATTTAGGAGACTTTGATTAAAGCTGCCATCTAAGATATTAACTAACTTATAATTGATTGGGCTCAATCTGAGAGGAATTCTATGGACTCCAACCATGCTTGGTAAGGACTCCACAAAAGATGCCATTTCATTCAAGAACTCAGCTCATTAAAGTCATCCATTAAGGAGTGGATGAATACAAAGAGACTTCCAAATTACCTATAAAAATAATCCTAAACTCTATGATATGCAAGACTTAGGTTTTAAGTCAAATCTCCTAAAGCCATGGAGCATTGTCTCATGAATGATTCCATCATTTTTCAAAAATAAAGAAAAAAAAATTAGAAAACGATTGAAAACTTGAAAAAGCACCATTATAACGAACCATCTTAATGATCAGACAATCTTATCACATCTACATCCTCTCTCCCATCTGCAATCCAAGTCTCAAATCTCAATTATCTCTTTCTTCTCACTAATTATTTTTTTATCTCTATTTTTTCCCCACCTTTCGATCGCTATAACACCATCACTATGCTTCTCTCTTCCTCCTCATAATTCATGTCTCTATTCACCCCCCCCCCACCAACCTTCTGGACATAACCTTTCTCTTCTCTTATCATGCTCTTTTTTTCTTTGTCAAATCTCTCAACTCTCTCCACTTGCACACTGCAATTTCAAATCTAATGTATGGCTACATTGAATTTGTGTTACTATTAAGTGAAGTTGTTTAGATTTCATGTCATTATTGAAAAAGTTCTGAGTTTGTATATGAAAATACACTCATGTAAGTATTACCAATTTGCATTGTAATTATATTTTTATATATATAGGTTTGACAATGAATGTTAGCTTTAATTTAAAAAGTTCAACAAGCTTAAATGATAAACTTGAAGACCTTTTTACTTGTAAAACTTTGTCGATGAATGCTATAAGATGTGTTTGCATAAAATTTCATGTAGGACTTCAATGTCAAAATGAAAAACATATGTTATGGAGCTCTTAGAAGAAATGCAATAGCATGTTATAAAATGTTTCATATGAAAAGGCATGTATTTCTAAATTTGTGTGATAGACTGAGAATATAGCATTTCTCATAAGACAAAAATAATGCATCCATGGAAGAGGGAGCTACGATGTTTTTATATATAATTAACCATAAAGAAAGCCAAAGACCTATAATGGATTAATTTCATCACTCAATTAAAATGGTTTTTGCTTGGTTTGAGAGATTTTTGATTGCTATATAAAAATTGGGAGCTAAAACTATTTACCGCAAGGATCAAGGTGATGTCCTAGAAATCCTAGTTAGTTCACTTATTTTAAGGTACGTAAGATATCCTAGCACCTATTTATATGTTTTAGTTTAAGATATTGATTACACTTTGATTTTAATATTATAAACTAGTCATATTCATTGTAATGTTAGATTTATGTACTTGTTTTTTTACTCATAAAAGACTTTACAGCGTCATTGATGGAATGAAAGTACTCTAAACAAGCAAGTATCATTTTATAATAAAAAGGTCGATCGTATATAGGCATAATTAATGTAATGGTAGCTTGCTTTTGTTTTTTTTTTTTTAATACAAGCGGGCGATCACACTAACCTCGTGCGAGTCAACCCACACATATCATAATACAAAATCTGCTTAAGAACAACAGGACAGGAGTCGTCCTGATTACATATCCAAAAATCCGAATGATGAGCCACCACTGCCGTTAGCCATAGAATTAGCTTCCTGATAGATGTGCCGGATGTGAACTCTGTGGGTCTGACTTAGAATCGATCAGATATCACGAAGAAGGGGATTGGATGAAGAATGGTCACCATCTCCCGCCTGAATCCACCGAACGACAGAAAGAGAATCTCCTTCAATGAACAGGCTATGAGCATGGAGCCTCCGAACGGCGTGGAAGATACCAGCCCACACAGCATAAAGCTCCGCCATAGGGACAGAGCAATCTGGTAGCTTGCTTTTATGACATGCTTTTCATCATGATATACAAGGGATGAGAAAGGATAGCTCATGGCACAAGAATCTTTTACAATGCAATCACATGCACAAAAAACTTATTTCCAATGCAAACTCTTATATGCCTTCTTTAATACATAAATTGTGGTAAGTTATCTAATCACATGGCATTAATTACAGTTATTGTTTTTATTTTTTAAAAAATAATATTTATTACTTGATATTGCAGATCAATAATATGTTGTTGATGCTAGATACTCAAATATCCTAGATTTTCTTAGCACCATATCATGGACAAAGAAATTTTACATATGATTTTGTAAATCAACAACTAAGGAGGGAACTAGCTAGTCAATTGGCTATTTTGTCCCAGATTTGATAGACTTATTTATATCCACTTCAACATATACACAATCAAGGCCAATATTGCTCAAATTTGCTCTCCAATCATCAAGATAAAGGGGAATTTGAATGTATTTGATGCAATTCTAGTCATAACTTTTTATTCCAAAATTTCATCAGTAAATCAAGAAAGCAAAACCACATAGAAGCAAATAGATTACATGATTTCTTGGCCTAAAATTTAATCTTCAATTTTTCAAAGTTTTGATTTACCCCATCACCACCTAAGATGCTTCCTACTCCTTATTTATCTTCTCCAATTTAAACAATACATAGCCCTCGGAGTAAGGATCTTGAATTCTCTTTTCAAATTCCATCTAAGTTTCAGTTCCTTAGTTGCAACATCCGGCAAGATACTTGATAAGAAACTTTTCAATTAGAGAATGCCTTCCTGCATCTATTTCCTCAACCAAGGAGACTTTTATATTGGAGAATTTTTCTTTCAATCAATCGATTTCATCCTTAAAAATTTTGGGCATTCCCTATATGTCTTAGCTCTTTAAACCATGTTAGCCCAAAATCTACCAGCAGTTACACCTTTTCATATTCTCAATAGGATGCCTTTGTCGAGCTCATGTCACTCGCCTGCTTATTAAAGATCTCTGATATGGCTAATGATGTAGCTAATAAAGCCACAGGGTAATCATGGCAAAATCAACCATATGGCACAAACACATCCCATTGGCCTCGGCATCTCCAAGTCAGTCGAGGCGGCCCGACCTCTTCAGATCGGCCCGTTGGCCCCGACATCTCCAAGTCAGCCGAGGTGGCCCCGACCACTTCAGGTCGGCCCCGGCCCCAGCATCTCCAAGGTAGCCGCGACGGCCCCGAGCCCTTCGAGTCGGCCCCGTCGGCCCCGCATCTCCAAGTCAGCCGAGGTGGCCCCGACCTCTTCAGGTCGGCCCCGGCGTCTCCAAGGTAGCCGAGGTAGCCCCGACCTCTTCGGGTCGGCCCCGGCATCTCTAAGTCAGTCAAGGCGGCCCCGACCTCTTCAGGTTGGCCTCGTCGGCCCCGGCGTCTCCAAAGTAGCCGAGGTGGTCCCGACCTCTTCGGGTCGGCTCCGTCGGCCCCGGCATTTCCAAGTCAGCCGAGGTGGCCCCGACCTCTTCAGGTCGGCCCCGTCGGCCCCGGCGTCTCCAAGGTAGCCGAGGTGGCCCCGACCTCTTCGGGTCGGCCCCATGGCCTCGGCATCTCCAAGTCAGCCGAGGCGGCCCCGACTCTTCAGGTCGGCCCCGTCGGCATCGACGTCTCCAAGGTAGCCGAGGCGGCCCGACCTCTTCAGGTCAGCCCGTCGGCCCGGCATCTCCAAGTCAGCCGAGGCGGCCCCGACCTCTTCAGGTTGGCCCCGTCGGCCTCGGCGTCTTCAAGGTAGCCGAGGCGGCCCCGACCTCTTTAGGTCGGCCCCATCGGCCCCGCATCTCCAAGGTAGTCGAGGCAGCCCCGACCTCTTCGGGTCGGTCCCGTCGGCCCCGGCATCTCCAAGTCAGCCGAGGTAGTCCCGACTCTTCAGGTCGGCCCTGTCGGCCCTGGCATCTCCAAGGTAGCCAAGGTGGCCCGACTTCTTCAAGTCAGCCCCACGTCTGCCAGAACCATCAACCTTCTGACCTGCGCAGCCTGACGCGATCAGGCCCGCCTGACCATGCCGTCGATGGGATCAGACCCACCTACTAGCTGACTCCACCGCCTGATGGGACTTGGCCCACCAACGCCGTCTTCCCCTCTCGATGGGACAGGACCCATCAATCAGCCCTAGATTCACGTAACCCCCACGTGTCCCGTGGACATCTCCCCTCGTGGAATGTCACGCAGCTAATCCCCATGCATATCCCAACTGCCTAAAAAAGAGTAAGTCCGCAAGAGATTCAGGTTGGTAAACATAAGCACCCTCTCATTCTATTACCCCAGAAAAAACTCTATCTCAGAGCTTTCTCCACCCCAAAAGAGCTCTCTCGAGCTCTTCCTCAGCTGTGACCTCGATCGCTGACTTGGGCATCGGAGGGTCCCCACCGGAGAACCCCTTCGGTCTCAGGACTTCTTGCAGGTTGTCCGGCTGGGCAAGAATCTCATCGGCAACTAGATTAGTCTTCCCGGCACTCAACACAGGTAATCGGGCGTCATCAGATTGGCACGCCAGGAAGGGGGGCAGTAGGAAAAGAAAGGAAGATACGAACCTTGCAGCATTCTTTTCATTCTTCCTCCCTTAGTAATGGTGATGACGCGGGCTCAAGACGCCTCTGCCAATTACCCTAGGGGGCATCCCCCATCAACTAGGCAGCAGGACGCCAACCTCCCTGCTGCTGATCCCCCTGTCGCCTACCCACCACCAGACGTAGCTACCCCAGCTGATCAACTGGTGGCCCTTACCCAACAGGTCCAAGCTCTCACTACCATGGTCCACGGACTTCAGGAGCAGCAGTCCATGGCCACCCAGCATCAGACCGCTCCCCCTGCTAGTAAACAATCGGCAAGGGGAGGCTCTCCTTAGAGAGAGACCGGTCGTCGCCAGGTTTCCCCTAGGAAGCCCCGTCGTGAGCCCCCCAAGCAGCCACGATCCCCGACTGTGACCCGAGTAAGCTTCCACCGGAGCCACGATGTCAGGAGGAGTTGAAGCGGAAATCTTATCTTCCGCATCCTTCCACATCTTCTTCTTCTTCCTCATCTTTCGAGCCACTTAGAGGACCCCTACAATCAATCGTCAGGCGGAGGATCGCTTGGAGGAATACCGCCGGCGATTGGACGAACTCACCAAGAGAATCAACAACCAATCGGAGGAAGAGTATGATACTCGTCCTCCCTACACCCGTCGGATACTGGAGGAGCCCGTTTCCTCCAGGTTCTGTTTCCCTCAAATAGATCTGTACGATGGTACGACGATCCTCTCGATCATCTCGAGAGCTACAAGGCCATGATGCAGGTCCAGGGTGCTACGAACGCTCTTCTATGCAAGGTTTTCCCCGCCACTCTGTAGAAAGCCGCCCGTGCATGGCACACGCGCTGCCCCCACAGCATCGATTCCTTTCGAGAGCTGGAAAGGGCCTTTTTGGCATATTTTGATGCTTGCCGACGGATCCTGAGGGTCGCTGACAGCCTCTTCTCCGTACGACAAAAGGAGGGGAGTCGCTGCGGGATTTTGTGGCCTGATTCAAGACTGCGCCCTTGAAGTCTATCACTTGGACGATGCGGTGGCAACGTTAGCCCTGAAGCGAGGACTCCTCCCATCCCGCTTCACCTTCTCTTTGGATAAGAAGTCCCCGGGCTCCTACTCCGACCTCCTCCGGGCTCAGAAGTACATCTGTGCGGATGAGGCCGACCTCACCCGCCGAGAGTCCTCGAGGGGATCCAACCGCAAGCCTGCCGTCCGGAGCCAAGTGGACCTTCTCACCCCCGGCGGCCCGAACCATCCCGCCGGCTGGACCATGAACGCCGAAGTCTCACCCCTCAGGAGGGCAAGCTCACACCTTTTCTTGCCCTTGCTCTCATATCCTTATGGAGATTAAAGGTGAGCCTTACCTCCAACGACCTTCTCCCATGAAGAAGGGCACCCCTCGCGACAAAAGCCGCTACTGCCGCTTCCATCGGGACTATGGCCACGACACCAATAGTTGTTACAACTTGAAGCGCGCCATCGAGGAGCTCATCCGACAGGGCTGCCTTGGAAAGTATGTCCAGAAGGCGCCGCCGCCGTTGGCGGCCCTCATGGGGCCCCCGCTCGTTCAGGCCACCATCGACAACATCTCCACGGAGCGGACGATCAGGATGGTGTCTTGGGGAGCGGCTTCTTCATCTAAGCGGCCGAGAGGGGAGGAGGTGCTGAACGATGTAGTTCCTGGGGGGTTAGCAGTTGTTGAAAATGTAAATAATAAAGGCATCATTGTCTCCATGATGATCGCCAAACACCCTATAAAAAGGATATTAGTTGATAGTGGTAGCTCAGCTGACATCCTTACCTACGATGCATTTGTTAGGATGGGATTGTCTCTTGACTCTCTTCAGCCCATGGCGACCCCTCTAGTCGGATTTACGGGGATTCGGTGAGGGTCGAAGGCGAAGTATCCTTGCTTGTGACGGCCGGAACACCACCATGCCAGAGTACAGTCATCATAAAGTTTTTGATCGTACGGGTCCCTCTGGCATATAATGCCATCCTCGGACGACCAAGCCTAAATTTGTTGGACGCAATCATCTCCACCCGACATTTGCTCATGCAGTTCCCCACTAATGGAGGTATCGGAGAGATGCGGGGCGAGGTCAGCCCGGTCTTGCCTTGTTATCACACGGCGTCAAGCCCTTAGGAGGCCGAGTCGGCCTCGGAAGTGCTGACCTCAGAGAGTCCAGCAAAGGAGGAGAGCCGGCTGAGCGGCTCCTAACTTTTCCCTCGGAGATGACCCGACAAGGACTGTGCGCATCGGCGGGCTCCTCCCTCCAAAAGATCGCGACCGTCTCCTGGCTTCTCTGCGGGCCAACTTGGATATATTTGCCTGGTCGGCATCCGACATGCCCAGCATCCCTCCGGAGGTGATCACCCATAAGCTCAATATTGACCCAAAGTGTCGTCCGGTCCGCCAAAGGAAGAGAAGCTTTGCTCCCGAATGGCAAAAGGCCATTGACGAAGAAGTCAACAAGCTACTCAGCGCCGGTCATATCCGGGAGGCGCATTACCCCACCTGGCTGGCCAATGTGGTCATGGTGCGAAAGGCAAATGGGAGCTAGAGGATCTGCATTGACTTCACCGACTTGAACAAGGCATGCCCGAAGGATAGTTTTCCCCTGCCCCGGATCGACCAGCTGGTGGATTCCACCTCCGGCCATGAACTTCTCAGCTTCATGGATGCCTTCTCCGGGTAGAATTAAATAAAGATGGACCCTGCCGATGAGGAGCACACATCTTTCGTGACGGAGAAAGGCATTTATTGTTATAAGGTGATGCCCTTCGGCCTTAAGAATGCAGGGGTGACCTACCAAAGGTTGATGAACGAAGTCTTCCAAGATCAACTAGGCAGAACATGGAGGTTTACGTGTACGATATGTTGACCAAAAGCACCCGTGCTTCCGACCACGTCTCCGACCTAGAGAAAACTTTCAACAACCTCCGTCGTTTCCAAGTTAAGCTGAATCCTAAAAAATGTGCCTTCGGCATTATGGCGGGCAAGTTCTTAGGCTTCATGGTAACCCAGCGAGGGATTGAGGTGAACCCCGAGAAGATCAGCGCCATCCTCGATATGAGGCCGCCATCTAGCAAGAAGGAGGTGCAGCGGCTCATGGGGAGGGTGGCGGCCCTAAGCCGTTTCCTCTCCAAGTCGCCGAACGATGCTTGCCCTTCTTCAAAGCCCTGTGGAAGGTGAATAGCTTCGAATGGACGGACAATTGTCAAAGGGCTTTCGATGGCTTGAAGACGTTCCTGTCCTCCCCGCCACTCTTGTCAAAGCCAAAAGACGAAGAGAACCTTTTTCTCTACCTTACCGCCTCCCGAGGCTGTTAGCTCTGTTCTGATGCATCTTAACGACGACAGGATCCAGAGACCTATGTACTATGTGAGCAAGGTGCTTCACGATGTAGAAGTCAGATACTCCAAAACAGAAAAGATCATCTTTGCTCTGATCGTCTCTGCTCGGTGCCTCCGCCCATATTTTCAAGCCCATCCTATCGTGGTGCTTACGACCAGCCCCTCTGAGCCATCCTGGCTCGACCAGACACCTCGGGCCGACTAGCTAAATGGGCCATCAAGCTGGGAGAGTTCGATCTCTCCTTTCAAGCTCGGCCTGCCCTGAAGTCCCAGGTCCTGGCCGACTTCTTGGTCGAGTGCACTTGGGCAGAGGCCTGTGGAGCAGCCCGTTGTCGAGTCAGATAACGATGGAGAGTCCTGGATCCTTCACGTGGATGACACCTCAAACTCCCAAGGAAGCGGCGCCGGCCTCATTCTTGCAGGCCCAGATGGAGAGATGGTGGAGTATGCCCTCTGGTTCCTATTCGAAGCCACTAATAATTAGGCCGAATACGAGGCCCTGCTAGCAGGACTAAGGCTCGCTCAGGAGTTTGGAATACAATGTCTCAGAGCTTTCACTGACTCACAACTCGTCTCCAGGCAAATCAACGGAGAGTACGAGGCGCGTGACTCTACCATGGCCCAGTACGTGGATAAGGTTCGGCTCTTGATCTCTCCACTAACTTATTTCAGCATCAGCTATATCCCTCGAAGTGAGAATGCCAAGGCCGACACCCTCTCTCGGTTGGCCACTTCCGCCGATGGCTTCATGAGGGACGCCTACATCGAGCACCCGGAAAGGCCCAGTATAGAAGACAAAGAAGAGGTCCTCCCACTGACCCAGGAGCCAACCTGGATGGATCCCTACATTCGGTACCTCATGGACGACACTCTTCCTGACAATCGTGACGAAGCTAAGCTACTCAAATGGAGAGCCTCCAAATTCACCCTCCTGGACGGACGCTTGTATCGGAGATCTTTTTCTTACCCCCTGCTCAAGTGTGTAGGACCCGGCGACGCCGATTACATCCTCAGAGAAATTTATGAAGGCATCTGCGGGAATCACCTGGGGGGCAGGTCCTTGGCCCAAAAGGCCCTCCGTCAAGGGTATTTCTGGCTTACCATGAGGGACGATGCCACCAAGTTGGTCCAGAAGTGTGACGGCTGCCAGCGCCATGCGCATATCCAGCACCAACCCTCTGTCTCTTTGAATCCACTCTCGGCTCCGTGGCCCTTTTCCCAGTGGGGGATGGACATCCTTGGACCATTCCCCTCGGCTTTAGGACAACAGAGGTTCCTGATTGTCGCCATCGATTACTTCACTAAGTGGGTCGAGGTTGAGGCACTGGTCAAGATCACTGAGAACAAAGTCAAAGCCTTCTTCTGGAAATCAGTCATATGCTGCTTCGGCCTACCTCACACTCTCATCACCAATAATGGCCACCAGTTCGACAATGCCACATTCAAGACTTTCTGCAATAAACTGGACATTCACCATCAATTCACTTCCATCGGCCACCCACAGACCAATGGGGAAGCCGAGGTTATGAACTGCACCATCCTCAGGGGGCTCAGGACTCGGCTGGATGGATCCAAAGGTCGGTGGGTGGAGGAGCTTCCTAGCGTACTGTGGGCCTACCACACAACCCCAAGGGCTCTGACAGGCGAAATCCCCTTTAGTTTAGCCTTCGGGTCCGAGGCGGTCATTCCTGTGGAGATTGGATTGCCAAGCCCGTGCATGGAGTCCTACAGCGAGGAAGACAACTCTGCCCAGCTGATAGCTAACCTCGACTTCATCGATGAAGCACGGTTGCGTATGGCAGCTTTTTACCAATGAGCGGCCAAGTATTATAATGCCCGGGTCCGTCCCAAAGTGTTTCGCCCTGGAGATCTGGTTTAAAAAAAACTGAGGTGTCCAAGCCAATGGAGGGGGGCAAACTGTCTGCCAATTGGGAAGGTCCTTACCACGTCACCGAGGTGCTCCGTCAAGGAGTGTACTGAATTGAAGAGCTCAACGGCCGACCCATCCCACGTACCTGGAATGCAGACAACCTCCGTCGATATTATCAATGATGTATCCCTTTATGTTGTGAGCAATAAAGGATCTTCTTCATCACCGAAGCCGTTTCTTCCTTGTGTCCAAGGACTAGATCCCAGAAAAGGACCTCGCCGGCATCGCGGCCCATGGGACACCACTCAGCCCCGACACGGCGGTGCCCCCGAGTCGTTCAAAGTCTCTAAAGGCTCCGTAACCGGTCAAGTCATCCCTCGCAGTAGTTCCTAAACCCCCAAGGCGATTCAAAAGGACCTCGCCGGCATCGTGGCCCATGGGACACCACTCGGCCCAGGCATGGCCCGAGTCATTTAAGTCCCTAAAGGCTCCGTAACTGGTCGAGTCGCCCATCGCAACGGTTCCTAAACCCCTGAGATAGTTCAAAAGGATCTCGTCGGCATCGTGGCTAATGGATACCACTCGGCCCCGACACGACGGTGCCCCCGAGTCATTCAAGACCCTAAAGGCTCCATAACCGGTCGAGTCACCCCTCGCAACGGTTCCTAAACCCCCGAGGTGGTTCAAAAGGACCTCGCCGGCATCGCGGCCCATGGGACACCACTTGACTCCGGCACAATGGTGCCCCTGAGTCGTTCAAGTCCCTAAAGGCTCCGTAACCGGTCGAGTCACCCCTTGCAGCGATTCCTAAACCCTCGAGGCAGTTCAAAAGGAACCTTATAACTCTCAACTCTCAGGTCGCCCTTCGGGGTTCAAAAGGAACCTGATGACTCTCAACTCTCAGGTCGCCCTTCGGGGTTCAAAAGGAACCTAATGATTCTCAACTCTCAGGTCATCCTTCGGGGTTCAAAAGAAACCTGATGACCCTCAACTCTTAGATCTCCCTTCGGGGTTCAAAAGGAACCTGAGGGCCCTCAACTCCCAGGTCACCCTCCGGGGTTTAAAAGGCTTTTGAAGACCACGATTTTGCCTCAGCAGCTTTAAGTCTACCTCAGCGGCCAAGGGCTAATTGGTTGGTGGGCACCCGCTTCTGCCCCGGTGCCAGCCTCGGGTCGCAAGGGAGCTCAAGGAGGAAAGAGGCAGGGAAGCAATTACAATGTAAAGCTCTCCCCTGAGCCCATGGAGCGCCTTTTATACCCTATTTTCAAATTGCATCACCCAAGAATTCACCGCTGGCCTTCACCTATTGCGCTAGGTTCTCAGGCGCCGGCCATTTCACCCACGCCCGAGGCATGCTGCCTCGGTTCCACCGAGGAGCGGGATCCTCGGCCAATGACGATGCTTGAAAAGAGGGGAGGCAATGATGGCACCTACCTTTTTCCCATCCTCCGAGAAGCACCCGCTCGAGACACCGGAGCCGACGTCAGCTCCCACCAACCATATAATTATGGAAGATTTGCGAAGCGACATCGCCTTGGGAAGCCGCGCCAGCTCACCCGCCGTTACAGGCACCCGTAACTGGTTATCAATTTTTGAATTTTTGCACCCCTTTTGCCCAAAGAATGGCTGACACATGGCCCTTCGTGCTCAGGAGCGGGGGGCATCTGATGTGGCTAATAATGTAGCTAATAAAGCCATGGGGGTAATCATGGCAAAATCAACCATGTGGCACAAACACATCCCGTTGGCCCCCGACATCTCTAAGTCAGCCGAGACAACCCCGACCTCTTCAGGTTGGCCCCGTTTGCCCCCGGCATCTCCAAGTCAGCCGAGGTGGCCCCGACCTCTTCAGGTTGGCCCCATCGGCCCTGGCGTCTCCAAGGTAGCCGAGGCGGCCCTGACCTCTTTGGGTTGGCCCCGTCGGCCCCAGCATCTCTAAGTCAGCCGAGGTGGCCCCGACCTCTTCAGGTCGGCCCCGTCGGCCCCGGTGTCTCCAATGTAGCCGAGGCAGCCCCGACCTCTTCGGGTCGGCCCCGTCGGCCCCGGCATCTCCAAGTCAGCCAAGGCGGCCCTGACCTCTTCAGGTCGGCCCCGTTGGCCCATGCGTCTCCAAGGTAGCCGAGGCGGCCCCAACCTCTTCAGGTCGGCCCCATCGGCCCCGGCATCTCCAAGTCAGTCGAGGCGGCCCTGACCTCTTTAGGTCAGCCCCGTCGGCCCCAGCGTCTCCAAGGTAGCCGAGGCGGCCCCAACCTCTTCGGGTCGGCCCCGTCGGTCCCAGCATTTCCATGTCAGCCGAGGCGGCCCCGACCTTTTCAGGTCGGCCCCATCGGCCCCGGCATCTCCAAGGTAGCCAAGGTGGCCCCGACCTCTTCGAGTTGGCCCCGTCGGCCCCGACATCTCCAAGTCAGCCGAGGCGGCCCCAACCTCTTCAGGTCGGCCCCATCGGCCCCGGCATCTCCAAGGTAGCCAAGGCGACCCCGACCTCTTCGGATCGGCCCTATCGGCCCTGGCATCTCCAAGTCAGTCGAGGCGGCCCCGACCTCTTCAGGTCGACTCCGTCAGCCCCGGCGTCTCCAAGGTAGCCAAGGTGGCCCCGACCTTTTCAGGTCGGCCTCGGCGTCTCCAAGGTAGCCGAGGCAGCTCGACCTCTTCGGGTCGGCCCCATCGGCCCTAGCATCTTCAAGTCAGCGAGGCAGCCCCAACCTCTTCAGATCGGCCCCATCGGCCCCAGCGTCTCCAAGGTAGCCGAGACAGCCCCGACCTCTTCAGGTCATCCCCGTCGGCCCCGGCGTCTCCAAGGTAGCTGAGATGGCCCCAACTTCTTCAGGTCGGCCCCACGTCTGCTAGAACCATCAACCTTCTGACTTGTGCAGCCTGACATGATCAGGCCTGCCTGACCACGCCATCGATGGGACCAAGCCAACCTATCGGCTGACTTCGCCACCTGATGGGACTTGGCCCACCAACCGCCGGCTTCCCCTCTCTGATGGGACAGGACCCATCAATCAGCCCTAGATTCACGTAACCCCCACGTGTCCCGCGGACATCTCCCCCTCGCGGAATGTCATGCAACTAATTCCCATGCAGGTCCCAACTACTTATAAAAGAGTAAGTCCATAAGAGATTTAGGTAGGCAAACATAAGCACCCTCTCATTCTATTACCCCAGAAAAAACTCTATCTTAGAGCTTTCTCTACCCCAAAAGAGCTCTCTCGAGCTCTTCCTCAGCTGTGATCTCGATCGCTGACTTGGGCATCGGAGGGTCCCCACCGAAGAACCCCTTCGGTCTCGGGACTTCTTGTAGGTTATCCGGCCGGGCAAGAATCTCATCAGCGATCAGATCAGTCTTTCCGGTGCTCAACATAGGTGATCGGGCATCATCAATCTCCATATTTTGATTGTGACTTTAAAGGCATCTAGAAATATATTTTGAAAATATTATTGGATTAGCTTTTTTAAGGGCTTTCATTATTATAGAAAGTTAAATAGACTACAGTAGGTTTTAGAAAAAAGAATAAGTTTTTTGTAAAAAATACAGTCTAATATTTTAGACTACATTTTCATAATTTTTCACAAATTAAAAGATAGCATCTTTTATTAAAAATGTAATCTTATATTATCTGATAATATAAAAAGATTATATTTTTAATTAAAACGTAGTCTTATATTATCTGATAATATAAAAAACTACTTTTTAATTAAGACATAGTCTTATATTATCTGATAATATGTCAAAAAGGCTACGTTTTTAATTAAGACGTTGTCTTATATTATCTGATAATATAAAAAGACTACATTTTTAATTAAGACGTAGTCTAATATAAAACTAAAAATTTATCTTTTTCCCTTCTTCTAATTCGCTTTCCCCTTTTCCTAAACGAAACCTTCGATACCCAAAGTCAAATTTCTTTCTTTCATTTTCCATCTGCAGTTTTGTTCTGGATTACAATTTTATTTGCGGAGACTCTACTGGCCACCATGCGGGATTAAGGTTGAGGAGACTCCACCACCACCAGGGTTTCGTTTATACAGACTCTACCATCATGGGGGATTAGGGTTTTGTTTGCTTTCTCTTCACCAAGCTGATTCAACTGCACGCTATAATCTTTCACTTTTTTTTAATCTAAAGGCTGGCTGATTCAATGTGGGAGAGGGCTGTTGGATGGCCCTCTTGTCTCCTGTTTGGCTTGGGACCGGCGGCGTGCCCGCCGACTCATCGGGCCTGGGCCATAGGCGGCAGTCTCCACCAGCGTCCATGCGGCATCCGATGGGGTTCAGCAGGCCGAAGGAGGCCGGCTGTGCCGCTGCTCAAGGAAAAGGGGAGTTACGGAAGCCGAAGCAGCTCTCACGTTTGGCTCGGCCCAGCGGCATGCCCATCGGCTCGCCGAGCCCGGGCCATGGGCGGCAGCCCCCACCAGCATCCATGCGGCATCCGATGGGGCTCGACCAATTGGAGAAGGCCGGCTGTCCTGCCACTCAGGGAGAATATGTTATGGGAG
This sequence comes from Calamus simplicifolius, assembly GCA_900491605.1. Lineage (NCBI taxonomy): Eukaryota > Viridiplantae > Streptophyta > Magnoliopsida > Arecales > Arecaceae > Calamus > Calamus simplicifolius. The sequence continues at coordinate 46,856 of UESW01000146.1, read as the reverse complement.
CCAAACCGGCTTTCATTTTTGGCTCGAGCTCGGTGGCATGCTCGTCGGCTCGCCAGATCCGGGCCATGGGCGGCAGCCCCCACCGGTGTTCTTGTGGCGTTCGATGGGGTTCGATCGGCCGGAGGAGGCCGGCCGTGCCACCGCTTAGGGAGGATGAGCGAAAGAAGAAGAAGAAGAAGAGAGGAAAATAAAGAAAGAAAAAAAGGAAGGGGTTCCGCCATGGGCCGGCACTAGGCCTGTCATCGACAGCTGGCTAGGTAGCCCAGGAGAGGTGGCGGTAGCCCTTGGCCGCCAGCACCTTCCCTTGGTTCGGGTGAACCAGGGGCTGAAACAAGAGAGGCTGCAGGCTGGGAGGAATATTGGGGCTGGGCCTGGGCTCGGTCCGACCCATTCACCCCTTTTTTTTTTTTTTTTTTTGAAAATAAGGGTTTTTTGCTTTCTGAAGGCTTAATTGGAAAGTTTATAAAGTAGAGAGATGCTAGTCATATTCTTTCTTCTACCTCTACCATGCTCCACCCTGCTCTTATATACCTTTTTATTGATTTACTGTTGTTCTTTCACCTCTTATAATTCCAATCACCACTGTTAGTTACATCATATGTGAAGAAAGTAGGTCTCAGATTTGAACCTAATAAAAAGAACAATCCTTTATTGAGGCTCTGTAAATATTCTTTTGCTTGGTAGTGGGGAAGGAAGGTGGCTTATTGCTGTTAATCCACAGAAACTGGTTCTAACATAGTAGAATAATAGAATAGTGAGTTGTTATTTCTAGATCATCAAAGAAGCCCCACAAACATGTGCTTTAAATTTATATTGATAAAGTTCTTTTTTTAAAAAAATAAGGTGATTGTTGATTTTTTTTTAAAATATAAAAGACTAAAGAGAGTTTATATATTTTTTAACACAATATCTTTTTTATTTTAGAACAAGATGGTAGATTCATCAGGCATGGAAAGTAAGTTCAAAGAGATTGATGACAAAGCAAAGGAAGCTGAACCACCGTAAGTTATATTTATCTTTTTAATTTACTTATCATCTTTAAATTTTTTTACTTCTATGTGGTTTGATAAATTTAATTAGTTTGTTAGATAAAATTAATTATATTTATTGATTTAATTAACTAGTTACTAGTATTTTTTTGAATTTAAACAGATTAGATATGTCATGGTATTCTGTTGATAGACATACAAAAAGATACAAGAATGGTGTCAAAGTTTTTTAAATCATGTTAAAAGAAATTTAGGTGACCCTAGTTCCATACAATAACCATGCATAAAATGTGGGAATATGAAAGTTCATGATATCACAGTGATTAAAGATCATCTTTTTTGTAATGGTATCGACTCAAGTTATGATGTATGGATATGGCATGGCGAAAACATATGTAATGTTGAGGAAGATAAATATACTTTAGATGCTGAAGAATGTTGTCTTCAATACAATGATGATATTAATGCTGTGGAAATGGTTGAAGCAGTCAGAGATCTATTTGAATATAATCCAGAGAAATTCATTGACTTGTTGGATGATGCTAAGCACCCTTTATACGCTGGTTGTAGTGGGTTCACTAAGCTTTCTGTTTTGGTACGATTATACAACTTTAAAATAAAATAGATGGAGCAATGCAAGTTTCAATGAGCTATTAAGCTTTTGGGGTGATGTGCTTTCAAAAGAAAATTTGATGCCAACATCAATATATGAAGCAAAAAAGACATTGTGCGCCTTAGGAATGCAATATGAAAAGATACACGCATGTCCAAATGATTGCATTTTATATAGAAATGCAAACAAGGATGTTGATGTATGTCCAAATTATTCTGAATTAAGATGAAAGATTCCTAAATGATCCAATCATCCAAAAATAGGCATGTCGGCAAAAGTTTTGTGGTATTTTCTCCCAATACCCAGGTTTAGAAGAATGTATGGTATTCATCAAATATCGAAAGATTTGATATGACATTCTAGTGAAAGAGAAGTTGATAATTACATTCGACATCTAACAGATGTAGCATCATGAAATTAATAGACCACAAATGGCTTGATTTTGCATGTGAGCCATGAAATCTTCGATTGGCACTTGCAGCAGATGTGATAAATCCACATAGCTCCTTCAGTAGTCATCACAGTACATGGCCTATCATATTTATTATCTACAATCTTTCACCATGGTCGTGTATGAAGCAAAAATTCATAATGTTAACCTTGTTTATATCGGGTTCTAAGCAGCCAGAAAATGATATTGACATCTTCTTGCAACCACTTATTGATGATTTAAAAATGCTATGGGATGTCGGTGTTGAAATTTACGATGTATATTTGCAAGAGGTATTCACCTTAAAGGTCGTATTACTATGGACGATAAATGATTTTTCCGTATATAAAACTTTGAGTGGCTACAGTGTTAAAGGTTATTTGGTTTGCCCAATTTGTGCTGAAAATACATAGAGTGTATACTTGAAACATAGTCAAAAAATATGTACCAAGGTCATAGAAGATTTTTGCACAAAAATCATCCATATAGAAGAGAAAAAAAGGCATTTAATGGTTGTCAAGAGTTTGATGTTGAGCCTAAACCTTTAACTGGAACAGAAATTTTATAAAAGATCAGAAATATTAATTATGTGTATGGGAAAAAGCAAGCAAATACAGTGCATGTTGAGAAATCAAAAAAGAAGAACAAGGTTTCAGAGGCAAAGTCTAAACTTGCATGGAAAAAAAGGTCAATATTTTTTAATCTTGAATATTGGGAGTTTATTCATATACGTCATGTATTAGATGTGATGCATATTGAGAAAAACGTATGTAAGAGCATCGTGGGAACCCTTCTTGATATATTTGGAAAGTCAAAGGATGGACTAAGCAATCGTTTAGATCTAATAAATTTGGAAATTCGAACTGAGCTACAACCAATAGTGGATGAAAAAAGGACATACTTGCCTGCTGCAAGTTACACACTTTTTAAGATTGAGAAAATCAAATTTTGCAAGATGTTATCTGCACTTAAAGTTCCAGATGGATACTGCTCTAACTTAAGAAATTATGTTTCTATGAAAGAATTGAAGCTTTATGGCCTAAAATTATGACTACCATACTTTGATCCAACAAATTCTTCCATTGGCATTACGAGGATTGTTGAATAAGAATATGAGATCTACAATAACTAGATTAAGTTTGTTCTTCAATGCACTTTGCAACAAAGTTGTGGATACTTGCAATCTCATTTTGCTATAAGAAGAACTTGTGAAGACTTTATGTCTGATGGAAAAGAATTATCCTTCTTTGTTTTTTGACATAATAGTTCATTTAACAGTATACCTTGTACGCGAAGGCCAGTTATACGGATCAGTCTATTTAAGATGGATGTATCCTTTTGAAAGATTCATAAAGATCTTAAAAGGATATGTACACAATCGCAATAGGCCAGAAGGTTGCATTGCAGAATGTTATATTCCTGAAGAAGCTGTAGAATATTGTTTGGAGTACTTGTCAAATATGAAAGCTGTTGGGATTCCATCAATGAGAAATGAGTGTGGTGGTCAACACAGTATTGGAAAACCACTTTCTGGTTCTCATGTATTTAGAGCTGATGCAAAAGAGTTAGAGTAAATACATCTTTATGTGTTGGAAAATACAACAGAAGTTGCAGCCTATATAGAGTAAGTCAAACCCATCACATGTTATTTGAGTCTCATTAAATGTTCTTATTTTTAAAGTATGTGGTCATAACTGAATAAGTTCTAACATACAGGTAACATATGAAAGAATTGAAGGCAGCTAATCCAAATAAAACAAGAAGACAAAAGTGGCTTCAGGATGAGCATAATCGAACGTTCATAAATTGGTTGTGTGAAAAGGTATATGACTATGTGCTTGGCATCTTCTAGGAGATCATCATTTGTTTATACTTAACTATCATTTATGTTGCTGAATCTTAAAAATGAATGTAGGCTGTGTTTGAGATTAATGAATCTAGTAACGTAATTTTTGATACGTTGAGGTGGATATCTCATGGATCCCAACCCCAAGTGATAAGATATGATGGATATCTTATAAATGAAGTTCGATTTCACACCCAAAAATGTGATAATACCAAATGTGTTCAGAATAGTGGTGTCACCTTAACTGCTAAAACAATGCAAGTGTCTAGCTCGAAGGACAAGAATCCGATAATTTCAAACATGTCCTTTTATGGGGTTCTTCATGATATATGGAAACTTGATTATATTGAATTTAAGATGATAGTTTTTAAGTGTCAATGGGTTAAGAGCTCTAGTGGAGTTAAAGAAGATGAAGATGGATGCACATTGGTTGATCTTATCAAAATCGGACATAAGTCAATTCTTTTATTTTGTCTACTCATGCGCAGCAAGTGTTTTATGTAGAAGATGAAAATGATCCAGCTTAGTCGATTGTAGTTCTAAACTCAGGCACATGTTTAATGGTTATTCAAATGATGATGAGTTAGGTGATACGGTATTAGAACATTGTGTTATCAGATCATTGCCTAATATATAGTCTTTTAATATTATGGATGATTCTCATCTACTTATATGCGAGATGATAGTGAGGTACTTGGATTGCCAATAATTAATATAAAATAGTAATAGCTTTGTTAATCATATATTGCTTGTTTTTATTATTTTATTATATTTATTTTTATATATATAATTTTTATTAAAATAATGATAATTTACTCTTATTGTATAGTTGCTGACTGTGAATGAAGAACCTACGTCAAGCGCAGAAAAGGTCAAAAGAAAAAGGGGTTCAACAACTATGCATAGAGTAGTAAAAGCTAGTCTCATGGAGAAGTAAAGGATGTGACTTACAATATAAGAGGACAATCTTTAGGGGAGGTTAATACGAAATGCAAAGTTATTTAGGTGTTATTGCCAGAACCACTGTGCCTATTAATTTCAAAAATTAGCTTTCAGTTCCTGAAGAATTGAAAAACAAAATTTGGATTCAAATAAAGGTGAGTTTTTTTTAATTTTTTAATTAAATTTTGATTTCATTAGTATGCTCTTATGTATTCTATGTTTTTCTAGAAAGCTTATAATGTGCCAGTTGAAGGAAAGAAACATATTTTGTCATATGCTTGTACAAAATGGAGATAATTTAAGTTCAAGTTGAGGACAAAATTCTTGAATCCATTAGAGGATAGGTGACCCTTATTTGACAACCCTCCTAAGAACTACCCATTCATAAAAAAATGCTTGGAATGCCTTTATCAGCAAGTGTAATTCTTTAGAATTTTAGGAATGAAGTAGGTTGCAAAGTGAAAGAGCAAAAAGCAATGAGTATCCACATCATTCATTTAGGCATGGATTTGTTAATGCAGAAGAAAAGATAGTAAGTGTTGAATATTTAGTTCTATAATATTGAGTAATTATTAGCTAATTTTTTATTAATATATTCATTGTCTAATAATTATTGAAAAAAGAGATAGGCATCGATGAAGACATTGAACGAAGTGTTGTATGGAAAGTTGTTTATTCAAAAGGTGATGGTTTGATAGTGAAGTCATCTAAGAAGTCATACAGAAGATTGTAAGTAAATCTATTATTGTTCATTTAATAGCTAATTATAGATTCTTTGATAACTTCCTAATGTATGGTTCATTTTGTCTACATATCAGGATGAATATACAATAAAGGTGAAAGATGGATCAATACAAGAATCGGGATAAAAAGATATACTAGGAATGGCATTGAAAAATCCCAAACATAGTGGTTGAGTAAGGGGTGTTGGAGGCATGGTTACCCCTAAAACTTATTTTAATCTTTCGAAAAGAACAAAAACAAGCAAACCCTTACAACATTTGTTAGAAGAACAAAGAAAACTGAACCAAGAACAAAGAGAAGATGCTGAGGAAAGAAAATTATTACTTGATCAGCTATGTCAACTTCATGAAGAAAATACAAAGTTGAGAGAAATTTTAAAAATTACTGCAAGTGCTCAATATATTTCAGACAAAGGTAGCTGTTGCTCAGTTAAAAAATTGCATCCAAATAAAACTGTTGCTAATTCTGATACACAAAATGATGAAAGTATAGAATTTGTTGCCAATGGACAAAGAAACATGCAAAATGTATGTTAATATTTACTAATTTAGTAATGAATGGGCAATCCGTCACTAATTCGTCACAAATTTAGTGACAGATGGGCAATCCATCACTAGTTCGTCACTAAATTAGTGATGGACTATCCCATCATCACTAAAATTAGTGATGGATTGCCCTTTCATCACTAATTCGTCATAAAATTAGTGATGGAAGAATCCATCACTAAATTTAGTGATGAACTACCCCATCCGTCACTAAATTAGAGTTGGAAGAGCAATTCGCCACTAAATTAGTGACGGACTGCACCATCCATCACTAAATTAGTGACGAAAAAGCAATCGTCACTAAATTAGTGACGGATTGCCCATTCGTTACTAAATTTATACTCATAATTTTTTTTAAAAAAATTATAACAAAAAAGCCGCGTCCGCACATGCCTATTACGTGCACCGCCTCCCATGCACGTTCTAGCCATGTGTCCGCCAGCCTGGCAATGGATAGGCTTCGTCCCATGATTTTTACCGCAAATCTCAGAATGATCCGTTGACCTGAGTGTGCACGCCCTCTGCGCGCACCGCACGCGCACCTCCCCGGTGCGCGCTATGCGCGTCTGCTACTCGGTCGATACGCACGCTTGCTCTAGCCCACGCGTGTTTGTGCCAATCGGCCTATCCCTTTGGCCGCACAACCTTTCCTGTGTCCGACGCCCCTTGCATCGTGTCTATGCATGCCCAACACCCTGTGCCCTGGCCATTGCATGCACCTATGCATGATTGCACTTGGCTACGCGCTCCCTTACACGTGCGCGCATCCTAATTTAGTGATGGATTGTTTTTTTCCCCGTTCCTTCTATCCGCATCCCTAATCTATCTGCATGCAATTCTTTTTTTCTCCGTTCCATCTATCTACCCGTGCTTCTCTCTAGGGTTTCTTAGGCGATCTTGATGGAGCTGAAGAAGGAGGCAGAGAGGAGGGGCTGGAGGAGGATTTGGAGTCGATGAGGAAGAGGTCATCGAGGGGGCCCGAGGGGGAGGGGAAGGAGTCTCCATTGTTGGCATTCTCTTCATCTTCGATAGCAATCTTCAGTAGGTAAATCTCTCCCATATCTTGATAACATCGTTTAAATTAACTCAGGCATCAAAAGTAATCTCTCCCATTGAATGTGTGCTCTCTGTTTAGTAGTTCTCTGTTTTACTAATGGTCTAATGGGGGTGGAAGAACAGAGCCATGGTATGGCTTTCTTCTTTTTTCCCCCTCTTTCACCACTTCAGTGGGAGGAAGAAAGGAGATGAGAAGGGAGCAGGAGAAGAGCAAGAAGAGAGGAAGGAGCTGAGAGAGAGAGAGAGATCGGGGGGAGGGGCATTTGTCTACTCTCTCTCCTTTATGTGAGGGGCACCGAAACAATGGGCTGAATTCATGGGATTGTAGCATTTTTGGAGGTGGAAAGAGACACAGAGGCGGAGATTAAGCTGACTAATTGATGTGGTTGGGCAGAGATTAAGCTGCAATTCTCTGTGTTTGATGCGCTCTCAGTATCTTCACATAGTATTTTGGAGAGTGACTCAGCGATGGAAAAATAAATTCTTCTAATGTATCTATCTAAATTGTAAAAGAATAGCTATTACCTTCATTTGTGCTGCAAATTACTGTAGATGAGATTGTTGGAAAATACTCATGTGGACCAACATATGTAAATATGTATATTTAATTATCATAATGTTAGTCCAATAATAGGTGATCTAATAAAGTTAATTGGACATTAAGGATTAATTTTTGATATGAAACACAATGTGTAGATACCCATAACATGACTTTAATTTTATGATGGGCTGAATAGAAACATGATTACATAAAGTCAAATGATTATGGTCCCTGGTTTGAACACGATTTATAGGAAATGTCTCTTCGGAAAGGTTATGGGTATCTTTTTAGTAAAGAGAGCTTATTTGAAAATCGGAAAGGTCCCGTCTCTTTGGAAAGGTCCCTATGAAAGGATAAGTTTTCCTATATGAGGGGTTTCAATTTACGTAGGGATTAAGATTTCAATGTAAGGGCAAAGGGTAGTTGTGGATATCATGGAGTCCACCACCAAAGGGAAGGTGTGGTTACTAATGGCCTTTCTAAGACTTATCTTTTATGGCCAGTTAAGAATTATTTGCACCTTCTTTTTTGTGCTTTAATTATCTCTTAACATGCATGGCAAGATCAAGACTTTATGGTACTTGCGTTGCAAAATATCAAGAAACAGAGTAGTCTTGATTTCACTGTAAAACTCCGGTTTCCATGTATGGAAATAAATATTTTAAAGTGAATGGAAATATTTATCTTCTGATTTAGTAATGAATTACTACGGTAATGAATTGCCCATAATTGAATTACATATAGCCTATTATTACTACCATTATGAAACTTTTGGTAAACTAAAGCATTAAATTACTGCCATACACAAAAAAAAAATCAAAAAAAATCAAGAAAATTTCATTGAGTTTAATTAAAGTATATCAATTTTTTTGAATAGATTGACTGAAGCATCATCTCGCCAAAGTGAGCTCTCATGTGTAGGTTAATTTATTTAAAAAAAAGAGCAGGTAGTATGTATGTAATTTATGCATTTTCTTAACCGGTCCCAAAAGAAGGTAAAATTTGGCCAAATTGCATGCATATGTGGTAATGAATATGTGATAGTTATAGGGATTATCCATGTGGGCAATAGGTCGGTCCCAAAGGAAGACTATTGCTTGATCGGACTTACTATTAGTATTCGATTACTATACCAAGTTATCACTTACAAGTTAATATTGGTGTCCAAAGACTAGATATTAATGTTGTGTAGATTTCTTGTGATGGGATTTAAATTAAATTCAATGTTTTATTTTGGTATGATGTGAGTATAATTTTTTATGTTTTGTTCTTTGTTGAGCTACATTATCTGCTTCTAATATATCTGCTAGCATTAATTCGATTCCTATGCTTAATGGGACCAACTTCAAGGATTGGAAAGAAAATGTCATGATTGTTCTTGGATGTATGGACTTGGACCTTGCATTAAGGACTGAACACCTGCTTCTCTTATGGAAACTAGTACTGCTGAAACCAAGCGGGAATATGAGAAATGGGAGCGTTCAAATCGCATGAGTCTCATGATTATTAAAAAAGGCATTCCAGAAGCTTTTCGAGGCACTATGGCCGATATTAATACAGCTAAAGGTTTCCTTGATGAGATCAAAAAATGTTTTGCTAAAAATGATAAGGCGGAAACGAGCACGCTTTTGGCAAGCTTAGTTTCCATGAGGTATACAAGCAAAGAAAACATTCGGGAGTACATTATGGAATTGTCTCACATTGCTTCTAAGCTTACGGCACTAAAGTTAGAGCTTTCAGAGGACTTGCTCGTTCATTTGGTGCTAATTTCTCTTCCAGTACAATTCAGTCAATTCAAGGTCAGTTACAACTGCCAAAAGGAGAAATGGTCTCTCAATGATCTCATTTCATTTTGTGTACAAAGGAGGAGAGATTGAAGCAAGAGAAAACTGAGAGTGCTCATTTGGCCACTTCCTCTAAGAGCAAGAAAAGAAAGAAGGATAAAAAGGCTGCTGAAGGTCCTTCACAAAAGAAGCAGAAGAAATCTGAGGATGGTTGTTTTTTCTATAAGAAATTTAGATACATAAAGAAGGATTGTACCAAATACAATGCATGGCGTATAAAGAAAGGTACTTTTCTTACTATGGTTTGTTCCGAAATTAATTTAACTTCTGTACCTAGAAATACTTGGTGGTTAGATTCTGGTGCTACTATTCACATAAATGTTTCCATGTAGGGTTGCCTGAATTACCGAATTCCAATTGATGCTGAAAGATTCATCTATGTGGCAATGGAGAATCGGTAGAGGTGGAGGCTATAGGGTCCTTTAGGTTATTACTTAAAACAGGACATTATTTAGAATTGAGAAACACATTTGTTGTACCGTCATTTAGACAAAATTTAATTTCTATTTCTACATTGGACAAATATGGATCCTTTTGTTCTTTTGAAATAATAAAGTTAGTGTTTCTTTAAATTCTACTGTTATTGGTACTGGTTCCTTATCTTACTATGATAACCTTTATATGCTTGATACTATTACTCGATTTAATAAAACTTTGCATGTTTCTTTTAGAGGTATAAAACGTAAATTAGCTAATAAAATTCTGCTTCCTTATGGCACAAGCGATTAGGTCACATCTCTAAAACGAGAATAGAAAGGCTTGTGTTAGAAGGAATTCTGGATTCTATTGATTTACAGACTTCAATATTTGTGTAAATTGCATTAAAGGGAAACAAACCAACAAAAGGAGATTACTAGCTAATAGAACTTCGGATGTCTTAGAACTCATCCATACAGACATATGCGGACCATTCCCTACAGCTGCTTGGAATGGTCAAACATATTTCATATCGTTTATAGACGATTACTCAAGATTTGGCTATTTGTATCTCATTAAAGATAAGTCCGATGCATTGGATATGTTCAAAACTTTTAAAGCTGAAGTTGAAAATCAACTTAGCAAAAAATTAAAGCCGTTAGATCTGACCGTGGTGAAGAATTCTATGGCAGATATGACGGATCAGGTGAACAATGTTCAGGACCATTTGCCAAATACCTAAAGGAATGCAGTATAGTCCCTCAATACACCATGCCAGGCTCTCCAAACATGAATGGTGTTGCTGAGAGACGAAATCGGACTCTTAAAGATATGGTAAGGAGTATGATAAATCATTCAACCTTACCAGAGTCACTTTGGGGAGAGGCACTTAAGACTGCAGCCTATATTCTTAACAGAGTACCAACTAAAGCAACCACTAAAACTTTTATGAGCTTTGGACGGGTAAAAAACCAAGTTTAAAGCATTTGCATATTTGGGGATGTCCAGCTGAAGCAAGGCCTTATAGGCCAAATGAAAAGAAAATGGATTCCAGAACTGTAAGCTGCTACTTTATAGGTTACTTTGAACGATCTAGGGGTTTTAAGTTTTATGATCCCACTACCAAAGCAATTTTCGAATCGGAAATAGCAACGTTCTTTGAGGATATAGAGTTTGAGGGAAGAAATCAGGTTAGAGACATTATATTTGAAGAAGAATTGATTCTGATTCCTACCATTACTTATAACAATGATCAGGATTAGGTTATAATTCCTGTCATTGATCAAGGAGTAATTTTGGAACTTCAAGATGATGCAGAAACTCTTTCCAATCAGATTAAAGAAATTGTTCCTAATGAACAATCTCAAGAACAAACTCAATAGCCTCAAGAACAAGTGCCATTAAGGAGATCCATGAGAGAAAAGAGAAAGACAATTTCGGATGATTTTATAGTCTTTCTCCAAGAACATGAGGATATTTTTGACTTGACAGAAGATGATCCTATTAACTTCCAACAAGCTATGAAAAGTTCTAACTCTCAAGAATGGATCAATGCTATGAAAGATGAGATGAAGTCTATGAAAGACAATGTTTGGGATCTCGCTCCATTGCTTCATGGAAAGAAACCCATTGGTTGCAAATGGATATTTAAAACCAAGAGGGATTCGAATGGCAATGTAGAGAGGTATAAAACTCATCTTGTTGCAAAGGGCTTTACTCAAAGGGAAAGTATTGACTTCAAAGAGACTTTCTCTCTAGTTTCAACGAAAGACTCTTTTAGGATCATCATGGCATTAGTGGCACATTTCAACCTTGAGTTGCATCAGATGGATGTAAAGACATCATTTCTCAATGGTAACATTGATGAAACAATTTATATGAAGCAACCAGAGAACTTTGTGTCTGGTGATCCAAAGAAAATGGTTTGCAAACTTAAGAAATCCATCTACGGGCTCAAGCAAGCATCCCGACAATGGTATTACAAATTTCACCAAGTAGTACTCTCATTCGGTTTTGAGATGAATGTGGTTGATGATTGTATATACCATAAGTTCAGTGGGAGTAAATTTATTTTCTTAGTACTGTATGTCGATGACATTTTACTTGCGAGTAACGATATAGTCTTATTACATGAAACCAAGAGATTTTGTCAAACAAGTTTGAGATGAAAGATCTTGGTGAAGCATCTTTTGTGTTAGGTATACAGATACATGAGATCGTTCTCGAGGTGTCCTTGGTTATCACAAAAGAACTATATCGATAAAGTTCTCAAAAGATTTGGCATACAAAATAGTAAACCTTTGGAAACCCCGGTAGCTAAAGGAGAAAAGTTTAGTCTCAATCAGTGTCCTAAGAATGGCCTTGAAGTTCAGGAAATGAAGAAATATCCCTATGCGTCAACATTAGGAAGTTTGATGTATGCTCAAGTTTGCACTCGTCCGATTTGGCTTTTATTGTTGGGATGTTAGGCAGATATATGAGTAACCCTAGAATGGATCATTGGAAAGCAGCCAAGAGGGTTATGCGTTACTTATAGAAAACAAAGAACTACATGCTCACATATAGGAGGTCGGATAGTTTAGAGATCATCGGGTACTCCGACTCAGATTTTGCTGGATGCCAAGATAGCAAACGATCCACTTCAGGCTATATATATATGTTGGCTAGAGGGGCTATTTCCTGGAGAAGTGCTAAGCAGACACTCATAGCCTCTTCAACCATGGCATCAGAGTTTATAGCTTGTTATGAGGCATCCAACTATGGGATATGGCTGCAAAACTTTGTTACTGGGCTGCGTATAGTTGAAAGTATTGAAAGGCCACTCAGGATATATTGTGACAATAACTCAGCAGTAATGTATTCCAACAACAATAGAAGTTCGTCTAAGTCAAAGCACATAGACATTAAATTTCTTGTTGTAAAAGAAAGAGTTCAGAGTAAACAAATATGTATAGAACATATAGGTACAATTTTATGTTGGCCGACCCACTAACTAAAGGACTTACACCCAAGGTCTTTCATAAGCATATTAATCAAATGGGTGTTGTATTATTTGATGATGTTTTGGTTTAGTGGGAGTCTGTATTTTGTATGACAGTTTCTGCAGAAATAAAGATTTTAGTGTTTTATTTACTTTGATTATATGGAATAAAGTTTGATCTCGCTAAAGAAAAGGATCAGTTGAAAATAGACATGTTCAGATCACATTATATGTAATTTTCATGCTACACAACCATATTTGATCTATGTCGTTTGGTTGTATTAGTGTATGTGATCATTGATGGTCCAGCTACTACCAATGTGAGCGAAGGCTGCTTTGATCCTACACTAGTGCAGGTAATAGACCAGATTGTTCGAAATCCTTAAGTTATGATAACAAAGGTTTTGAGTACTCATAAGGTGGTGCACATTTATCTGGTTACATATGAGGTCCAAGTGGAAGATTGTTGAAAATACTCATGTGGACCAACATATGTAAATGTGTATATTTAATTATCATAATGTTAGTCCAATAATAGGTGATCTACTAAAGTTAATTGGACATTAAAGGATTAATTTTTGATATGGAACACAATGTGTAGATACCTGTAACATGACTCTAATTTTATGATGGGCTGAATAGAAACATGATTACATCAAGTGAAATGATTATGGTCCCTGGTTTGAACACGATTTATAGGAAACGTCTATTCGGAAAGGTTATGGGTATCTTTTCAGTAAAGAGATGCTTATTCAAAAATCGGAAAGGTCACGTCTCTTCGGAAAGGTCCCTATGAAAGGATAAGTTTTCCTATTTAAGCATTTCTGATAACTCTCATCTTTATCAGAAAAAATCTTATGCAATTGTGTTAACAAACCGGAAGCACGTCTCAACCAAAATCAGCCGACAACGCTATTGCATTCGGTTACAGTATTCTTCATTTTTAATAATGGCAGAACAAGGTACGAATTTCGCACTTTCTCAATTATATATTGTGTTTCGATATTATTGACATAAGGATTTTGGGCAATGAATTCGTATTCGGTTTTCATGAATTCTATCATAGATTACTTTTTTATTGACATAACGCATGGAGAAAAAAAAGATCTTTAAAGCAGTGCTTTTGTCTTTCTTTTGAGGCAAATTTTTTCATTTAATTATTGAAAAATCTGAATATAGATCAGAATGTTTCTTTTAAAGCAGTGCACCTGATTTCATTTGTTCCTTGATGGATGATGCATTGACTTAGAATGCCTCAATGTGTGGCGAAAGTCGCTTAATTTTGGTCCAAGTTGACCATGGCTTATCTCATATGCACAATTTTGCCATCTTCTCTCAATTTGGAAGGGATATCTCGTGCAAACATGGGGATTCTTCAATGAATCTTTCTAAGCGTTGGAAGTAACATTGCTTGAGACTGGAGTATTCTGTATTTGACCAATGCATGTAAATTCAACAGGCCCACCCAAAAGGATCAAAAAGTGATGAGATGATTACAAGAGGCACATTTGGCTTAGAGTGGCCTGAACCCATGGTAACATTTGCACTCTCATGTGGAAGTTGGTCTTCCCCTGCTGTAAGTTTCTTTAGCCACCTTGAATTGTTATAAATTGTGCACTGTTTTGTCATTGTTTCTGTAGCCTTTTCATTGATTGCTGTCATTGCTATATGAGTAACAGATCTTTGTGTGTACTGTTTGGTTCTTCAAACACATTTCAACTTGCATCATACTTTCAAGTTGATGTAAGTGGTTGGAAAAATATTTTGTATCATAAATTGCAAGTAAATAACAGGTCCATGTGTGGTTGTACCTCATTATATCCTGGGCTGATGCAGACTGGTTTGAGTGGCTTCTCCTAGTGGCCCCAATGTGATTAATTTCTTGGGCTGGACGCTTGATAAAGCGATGCAATGACAAGGGTAGTCCAATATGACAAAATGGGAAAATAATAAACAAATATGATTTATGCTGTGCTATTACACATAATCAGTTCCTTTGTAGTATTTTCAGTGGCTTTTCCTGGTGGCCCATATTTGTTTCTCTCTTTACATATATAAAACAAAATGCAACGACGAGGGTAATCCAAGAATATGACTGCACTTGCTAGCAGCATATTGTTCTTGCATCTCCTAGTAACATCCTAAATGGGCTTTTATTCAGATGATTCTGGCCTGTTTTTAATATCTTTTGTTTTTTTCACCTTTTTTGTTGCTTTGAGAGGCAACTACATGGTGGCTTCGTCAATCATTTTGTCAAAGTAATGGGCAAAACACCTCATATTTAACCTGTCCTCCAAATGGATGAGGTTGAATTGCTGGTCTGCTTTATGTCTCAACAATTGTCTCTTTCCAGCTAACCAAATTATTCTGTGTAATGTCCAGATGAAGGCTGGGGATGCTGCAAAGGGTGGGAAGAAATGAACCAAGGCAACACGTATTTCTATCTATAGTTTTCTTCATTTTTTGGCTGGGGCTGGCTTAATGAACATCACATTCAGCTTTGTTTGATTGAGTTTCATTTCTGTAGGATGACTCTGTACTTCTGGATTTGAGTTTAGTAACGAGACTTTCAAATATTCAGTGCTCCTATGGACGATATTATGATCCTGTTGCTCGTGCAATTCGGTTTTCTTAGATCCTTAGCTACTTTTCGCATGCCATGCTCATCATGGGTATACCGCAACCTGGTATGGGAGGAACATGGGGTTTTCCGTCTGCCAGTTAACATGCCGCAATTAATCTACCCGATGTGGTGGTAAGTTTTAATCAAGGATATCAAACTAAACTGCTGATAAGGTCTTTAAGCAAAACGTGTGCACATTATTTCGATTTATATCTTTGTTTAGGAGACATTGCTTTGAGAAATCGGCTTATTTTAATATTGAGATATGCTGAGAAGTTAAAATGCTGTTTGCTGTTTATAAGTTTTGGAAGGTGTGAATGCTATCTATGGTTTATTTTAGAAGCACGTTACCTGCCTGACTTCAGAGATGGTGGAAGGTAATGACTGTGCTTTTTAAGGTAATATACATGTTGAGGGATAAAATCGTTATTATATTGATATCCGTGCAAGGAGGCTAAGACCGACCTCCTCCCTTCATCTTCCCCGAGCTTCCAGTAGCTCGGCTCTCCCGAGCTTCCATAGCTCGGCCTCCCCGAGCTTCCATAGCTCGGCTCTCCCGAGCTCCCATAGCTCGGCCTCCCCGAGCTTCCGTGGATCGTCTCTCCCGAGCTTCCATGGCTCGACTCTCCCGAGCTTCCATAGCTCGACTCTCTCGAGCTCTCATAGCTCGGCTCTCCCGAGCCTCCATGGCCCGGCTTCACTGAACGACCCACGATCCAATACTCACCTCCGCGGAACCTGACGCGGGAGAGCCTAAGCCTACTGTAACAACCTCCTAGGCAAGGAATCATGTTGAGAAGTGGTCTAGAACCTATCGAGGCTACCCAAGACCTACACACCTACCAGATCTCAAGCCATCAAGGAGCTCTCCTAGCCGTCGATCCCCTAACAGACAGGATATGGATCCAACAGCCCCACAACGGCTTGATTCGATCCACCCCGTATCCTAACAACCTCTGAACCTTCCAGAAGGCGCTCAAGATCCAGGTGACAGCCTATAAATATCACGCTCACAGATCCCTCAGGTAGGTGCGCGCTCACACCCTCACTCCCACTCTCCTGCTCTCCTGCTGCTCGTCGGTGCTCTCACCTCCTAGAGTTCCCGATTGGCCGCCCCCCAGAGAGACTCTCCGGAGAGATTCACCTCCCCATTTTCTGATTGATCGCCGATTTCCTCCCACTGACTTGAGCGTCGGAGGGTCTTTCGCGGAGGGCCACCCCCAACGCCTCTCGCGCGAGGACTTGTGTGCAGGTCCGCCCCCTGGAGATCGACTGCGCCCGAGTCGGAGGACGGATCCCGGCGGCAATAGATTGGCGCTAGAGAAAGGGTCTCAAGTCCCATTAAAACTTGAAGAAAGGAGATAAGGATCCTGATCTGGAGTAGAACCTCTCTAATGGCCAATCGGAGAAGAACAACATCTGAAGCCCAAGATCAGGTCACTTCCCAGAGGCCTGACCCAACGAGCGGTGTAGCACCGCAACCTCCACCGATCGAAACCCCATCACCGCCTGCTATCCCGGTGACCCAGGACCAGTTCGCCACGCTGGTCCAGCAAGTCCAGGCCCTGACTCACCTGGTCCAGGAGCGCCTTACGACTCCTCCTGCTCCGCACTTTCATAAGGAAGACGTGATTCCTTCTTCACCGGCAGCTTCCTCCTCCGGTCCGCATAGATCCGCGGACCCCCCGCGCCGACATTGAGGGGACAAATCAGTCCCACGAGGCGGTTATGATAGGGATCCCCCCAGATCTCGGCGAGCCCGATCCCTCTCCCCAGTGACCTCCCACCATGATTCCACGCCGTCCCTGCGGTCCTCTTGCCTAGCTCCTCCTCTGACCGGTGAGGAGGAGATCCGTCGTCAGATCCAAGAGATGTGTCAGGAGCTGGACGCCGCCAGGCAGGCCCATCCGCCCCAGCCCAAAGCGGAGCAGGGCATCCCTTTCTATAAGGGGATTATGGAGGAAGTGATTCCCTCCCATGTCAAGCTACCTGCCGTCGAGCCCTACCACGGCTCTTCTGACCCGGATGACCATCTTAGCAGCTTTCGGTCATTAATGATGTTCCACGGAGCATCCGACGCGGTCCTCTGCCGCGCTTTCCCCTCCACCCTCAGAGGATCCGCCCGGACCTGGTTCAACGCCTTAAAACTAGGTTCCATCGATTCATTTGATGAGCTGAGCCGCCTTTTTATTGGCCAGTTCGTCAGCAGCCGCCGCCACCGACGAAGATCTGACTCCCTCTCTGAAGTTAAGCAGAGAGAGGGGGAGTCCCTGAGAAATTACCTTGGCCGTTTTAATAAGGCCATGTTAGAGGTGGACCACCTTAATCATGAGGTGGCTATGTCCGCCCTGGCGGGGGAGTCTCGAAGGAAAGCGACTTCTACCTGGCCATGGAAGTCAGCTACCCCCCTGCCTCTCTGATATGATGGCCATGGAGGACAAGTACGCTAGGGTCAAAGAATCGCGGAGAGTTGCCCGCGCCGAGCAGGCAAAGAAGAAGGAGCCCAAAGGCCCCGACAGGCATCGTCCCGCCCGTCGGCCAAGTCTGCCTCGCCGCCAAAGAGTTCCCCCGCTGTCGCCAAGGAATCGCTCCCGGAGCCCTCCCAGGCGATTTGATCACTACACCCCGCTGACCGTGCCCCGGGCGCAAATCCTCATGGAGATAGAGCGCCAGCTCCCCCGGCCAATACCTCTCCAAGGGAACCCGACCCGAAGAGATCCCACCAAGTACTGTCGTTACCACAGGGAGCACGGCCACGACACTGAAGAATGCTGGCAGTTAAAAAATGAAATCGAGAGGCTGATCTAGTAGGGACGACTGAATCAATTCAGGAGGGCGCCCGAGCCACAGCAAGGAGGTGACCGCCAGCCCGAACTTCAACAACCTCCTCCTCCACCGAATCCGCCCGTGATCGGCCGCATCAACATGATTGAAGAGGCCGGCGGCTCGAGCCCCAGGGGCGACGGTGAAGGATCGGCGCCGAAGAAGGCACGGACGGGCGAGCTCTCCTTCTCCGACGATGATCTCCAAGGGATATAGCTTCCCCATGATGATGCATTAGTTGTATCCCTCAATTTAAATAACTATGATGTAAGCCGAATCCTTGTTGATAGTGGAAGTTCGGTGAATGTTTTGTACCTCGGTGTGTTTGCCAGGATGAAATTACTCATGGAAAACCTGCGAGCCGTGGATTCCACCCTGATGGGATTCATAGGCGACGTCATCATCCCGAAGGGGTCGTCACCCTGACGGTCCGCGCGGGAACCTGGCCCCTTGTGGCCATTATCCAGACAGACTTCCTAGTGACCGACCTCAGATCTCCATACAACGCAATATTCGGCAGGCCCGGCTTGATGTCCCTCAAGGCAGTTGTCTCCATCCCGCATCTGTCTATGAAATTCCCCACCGAGCGAGGAGTTGGAGTTATTCGAGGAAGTCAAGCCATGGCTCGGCAGTGCTTCGTTACAAGCCTTCAATCTAGAATGCCGGAAGTCGATGGGCTAGACGCTCGCGAAGACTTCGCCGAACAGAGGGGAGAACCGTCAGAGGAATTGGAGGAGGTACCATTGGAGGAGGCCCGTCCCGACCGAACCATAAGAATCGGGTCGCTGCTCAAAGGAGAGTCTCGGCACATATTGATCAGGTTCCTCCGAAGCAACACCGACATCTTCGCCTGGTCCGCCTCTGACATGCCAAGGATTAGCCCCGAGGTTCTCGTCCATCGTCTCAACGTGGACGAGATGTATAGGCCCGTCAAGCAGAAGAAGAGGAGCTTCACCCCGGAGCGACAAAAGGCCATTGAAGAAGAGGTAGACAAACTCATCAAGGCAAATTTTGTCCGGGAGGTAAATTATCCGAGCTGGCTATCAAACATCGTCATGGTGAAGAAGTCGAATGGCAAATGGAGGATCTGCATCGACTTCACCGACCTCAACAAGGCCTGCCCGAAGGACAGCTTCCCCCTTCCCCGGATCGACCAGCTCATGGACGCTACCTCAGGCCACCAGATGCTGTCATTCATGGATGCCTATTCAGGCTACAATCAGATCCGAATGGCCCCTGAGGATGAAGAAAAGACCGCCTTCATAACCGACCGAGGTACTTACTGTTACCGTGTCATGCCTTTTGGTCTTAAAAATGCAGGTGTGACCTACCAGAGGCTGGTTAACAAAATATTCAAGGAGCAAATCGGTCGGAATATGGAGGTGTACATGGACGACATGCTGGTCAAAAGCAAGGAAACATCGCGGCATGTCGAGGACCTCTCAGAGAGCTTTGCAACACTGCACAAGTATGGGATGAGGCTCAATCCGACCAAATGTGCCTTCGGCGTTAACTCCGGGAAGTTTATCGGCTTCATGATCTCCCTACGAGGTATCGAAGCTAACCCCCAGAAGATTCAAGCTCTCCAACAAATGGCGCCCCCGGCATCTGTTAAAGAGGTCCAGCGCCTAACTGGGAGGATAGCGGCTTTTAACCGCTTTATGGCGCGGTCGGCCGAGAGATGCCTCCCCTTCTTCAAAACCCTCCGGTCGGCTAAAAACTTCCAGTGGACTCCTGAATGCCAAAAGTCATTTCAGGATCTCAAGAAATATCTCGGCTCGCCCCCACTTCTTAGCAGTCCGGCCCCGGGCGAGACCCTATTCTTGTACCTGGCTGTTTCAGAGGGTGCCGTCTGTTCGGTGCTGGTCAGGAAGAAGGCAAAGTCCAGAAACCGATCTACTATGTCAGCAAGCTACTCCGCGATGCGGAGACGAGGTACAACAGAATTGAGAAGATGGTGTTGGCCTTAATTACCTCAGTTCGAAAGCTGCGACCGTACTTCCAAGCACATTCTGTGACGGTCCTGACCGACCAACCCATCCGGCAGTAGTCCACCGTCCCGAGACGTTGGGAAGAATGACCAAGTGGGCCGTCGAGTTGAGCGAGCATGACATACACTTTCAGCCTCGCCCGGCTATCAAAGCTCAGGTGCTTGCCGACTTCCTCCTCGAGTGTACCATCCCGGAGGACGGTTCTACCCCAGACTCCCTTGAAGAACCAAAATCTGGAGCCCGATGGCTCCTCCATGTCGACGGGTCATCTAATGCCCATCGCTCCGGTGCGGGCCTGGTTCTCACCAGTCCGGAGGGAGTAACCTTCGAATATGGCATCCGTTTCTCTTTCCCGACCTCCAACAACGAAGCAGAGTACGAAGCCCTGTTAGCCAGCCTCCGAATTGCCCATAATCTGAAGGTGGATAAGCTTAATGCCTTCACCGACTCTCAGCTGGTAGCCGGTCATGTACAAGGAGAGTTTGAAGCCCGGGAGCCAAACATGATTCAATACCTTCAGAAGGTGCGGAGCCTGCTTCCCCATTTTGCTGAATTTGAAATCATCCAGATTCCCAGATCCGAGAATGCCCGCGCCGACCTACTCTCCCGATTGGCGACCGCGGAGTCAATGGATGCCGAGCAAAAGTTCCACTTAGAGACTCTGGAAAATCCCAGCATCGCGGAAGCCGACCGAATAATGCAAGTTGAGGCCAAACCATCATGGTTCGACCCATCCTTAAATATCTTAGAGAAGGGTCGCTTCCGCCCGACCGGAGAGAGGCTAGAAAGCTGAAGCTGCAGGCCACCCACTATGTGTTGATCGACAACCAGCTTTACAAACGGTCCTTCGCCATGCCGCTGCTCAGGTGCCTTCGCCCGTCTGAAGCAGATTATGCTATGAGCGAGGTGCATGAAGGGATTTGCGGCAACCATCTGGGAAGCCGGTCCCTATGCCACAAGGTGCTGCGACAAGGCTACTACTGGCCGACCATGCAGAAGGATGCAGATGATCTAGTCCGAGCCTGCGATCCCTGCCAAAGACACTCAAGCATCCAAAGGCTCCCCTCCGCCGAACTAGTTTCCATATCCTCGCTTGGCCCTTCGCCAAATGGGGGATGGACATCCTTGGCCCATTCTCCCTTGCCACAGGGCAGCGGAAATTTCTATTTGTCGCCATCGACTAGTTCACTAAATGGGTCGAGGCGGAAGCAGTTGCACAAATAACCGAGGCACGGGCCAGAGATTTTGTATGGAGGTCCATCATCTACCGATTCAGCCTCCCGCACACCATAATCATCGATAACGGTAAGCAGTTTGACAACTCTAAATTCTGCCAGTTCTATGAGGAGCATGGAATCTGTCACCACCTCACCTCGGTCGGGCACCCACAAGCCAACGGAGCGGCCGAAGTGACCAACAGGACCCTCCTTCAAGGGATCAAAGCTCGCCTTTCCAGAGCCCAAGGCCGGTGGACGGAGGAGCTACATCATGTCCTATGGGCCTACCGCACCACCCCGAGAATCCCGACAGACAAAACCCCATTCCGGATGGCTTTCGGCACGGAGGCCGTTATCCCCGTGGAAATAGGCCTCCCATCGTTGCGGGTGAAAAGCTACTCGGAGGAAGCTAGCAATGAGCAGCTCCGCACCAACCTCGACCTGGTGGAGGAGATTAGAGAGAAGGCCCGGATCAGAATGGCCGCTTATCAACAAAGGGTGGCTCGCTACCACGCCTCCAGAGTCAAAGGGAAAGCCTTCCTGCCCGGCGACCTTGTCCTCCGAAAGGCCTCTATTTCCAAACCGCTGGAACAAGGAAAGCTGGCGCCAAACTGGGAAGGCCCATACCAAGTGGCGGAGATCATCGGGCTGGGAACCTACAAGCTACAAGATTTGAATGGGAAATCCATCCCCCGGATATGGAGCTCGGACAATCTCCGTAAATATTATTAATAGGGTACGTCCTCTCCAAGTCCATTTTTTATATGCCTCATTATACCTTCCTGTGGACACATTTTTTCGTAATTTGCAACGTAAATCATTATGCACTACATTCTCAAAGATTGCGAAAAGAAATAGATGCTGCTTACCAATCCTCGGCACGACCGAGCTACTTGTCTGAACAGGAAATCTCCGAACCTCGGCTGGGCCGAGCAACAAATTCTCCAAACCTTGGCAGGGCCAAGTAAAATATTCTCCGAACCTCGGCTGGGCTGAGCAACAAATTCTTCGAACCTTGGCAGGGCCAAGTAAAATATTCTCCGAACCTCGGCTGGGCCGAGCAACAAATTCTCCGAACCTTGGCAGGGCTAAGTAAAATATTCTCCGAACCTTGGCAGGGCCAAGTAAAATATTCTTCGAACCTCGGCTGGGCTGAGCAACAAATTCTCTGAACCTTGGCAGGGCCAAGTAAAATATTCTCCGAACCTTGGCATGGCCAAGTAAAATATTCTCCGAACCTCGGCTGGGCCGAGCAACAAATTCTCCGAACCTTGGCAGGGCCAAGTAAAATATTCTCCGAACCTTGGCAGGGCCAAGTAAAATATTCTCCGAACCTTGGCTGGGCCGAGCAACAAATTCTCCAAACCTTGGCAGGGCCAAGTAAAATATTCTCCGAACCTTGGCAGGGCCAAGTAAAATATTCTCCGAACCTTGGCAGGGCCAAGTAAAATATTCTTCGAACCTCGGCTGGGCCGAGCAACAAATTCTCCAAACCTTGGCAGGGCCAAGTAAAATATTCTCCGAACCTCGGTTGGGCCGAGCAACAAATTCTTCGAACCTTGGCAGGGCCAAGCAAAAATTTCCCAAACCTCGGCTGGGCCAAGCAGCTAACATCCGAACCTCGGCAAGGCCGAGTAAAAATTCTTCAGGCTAAAACACCGGCGGAAAACCGAAGTACGCAGGCCCGATTAAAGCCGAAGGACTTCCAAATAGTCCCCAAAACTTCCGCCGGTTTGAAAAGAGGCACACTGAGCGAAAACCGTCAACGCGCACAAAGAATGTGCCTCTGGCAAACCCCTAAAGGGTTCAATAAGCCCCGCGTAACCGGCCATGAGCCCTAAGCAGAGTCAGGGAATTCCCCTTTTGCTACTAAAGTCTTTGGGCAACGCCCCTATAACCCGCTGACCAAAGCGTCTATCTCATACAGAACCATGACTCAGCGCGTAAACCAGTGGAGCCACCCAGGCTCCCCAATTATTGTACGAATGGCATTTTTCGGAGCTAAAAACCCATGAGACAGGAAGATTATCCAAACAGGGCCATTTTCATTGATTGAGGAAAGGGAGTACAAAAAGAAACAGAAAAAATAAAAACAAGAAGCAAAGGAGGCCCCAACTAAGGTTCGGTGTCGCTCCCGGACGCCAGCAGGTCCTCCAGGCGCTCGGTGAGGTCAGTGACCTGCTGGCGGAGCGACGCAATCTCCTTCCTCTGCCGGTTCGCCACCCGGCGCAGGGCCTCTGTCTCCCTCGTGGAGACGTCCACGTACTCCTCGATGACCCTCACGAGCTGCTGTTGGCTCGTAAGGGTCGAGGCCAGGCCCAACCCATCAACAGTAACCGTGGGACGACCACTCGGTGGGTGAAGCAAATCGTTGATCAACGCATGTAACTCCTCGGATGATCGTCCTCCTTGAGAGTCCATGGCTGAATGCTACTTCGAAGCTTAAAACGAGGGATGGCTAAGACCAACATCCCTCGGTCATATTTATACTTGCCAGGCGGGTATCTCGATCGGTCGCACCGCAGCCACCGACCTACAAGAACTCACCACATGTCATCGCTTTATTGCCTGCGGAATCCGAAGGGCTGTGCCCCATCTCGAGAGAGATCGGTAAACACGTACGGACTATTTGGGAACCCCCCTGAACAGAGTATTTCCCGATCTGCCGGCCCCCCATCATGAATGCTCCCGACACTTTCCCAAGCTCTTTTAAAGCTGACCCCCTTTTTGGTAGCACAAAAAAGAAAGAAATCCAGCGCCTGGCAGTGACTCATCCCCTCGGGAGGGATAACGTCATAAATGAAGAGCGTGACCATGTACCGCCCGTAGTGGCAACTAAGTCATTTCTCCAAGCCCCGAATCTCCGAACCTCGGCTGGGCCGAGCTACAAATTCTCCAAACCTTGGCAGGCAAGTACAAATTCTCCGAACCTTGGCAGGGCCAAGTCAAGATTCTCCGAACCTTGGCAGGGCCAAGTACAAACTCTCCGAACCTTGGGAAGGCCAAGTAAAAATTCTCCAAACCTCGGCTGGGCCGAGCTACAAATTCTCCGAACCTCGGCTGGGCCGAGCTACAAATTCTCTGAACCTTGGCAGGGCCAAGTACAAATTCTCCGAACCTTCGCAGGGCTAAGTAAAATATTCTCCGAACCTTGGCAGGGCGAAGTAAAATATTCTTCGAACCTCGGCTGGGCTGAGCAACAAATTCTCCGAACCTTGGCAGGGCCAAGTAAAATATTCTCCGAACCTTGGCATGGCCAAGTAAAATATTCTCCGAACCTCGGCTGGGCCGAGCAACAAATTCTCCGAACCTTGGCAGGGCCAAGTAAAATATTCTCCGAACCTTGGCAGGGCCAAGTAAAATATTCTCCGAACCTTGGCTGGGCCGAGCAACAAATTCTCCGAACCTTGGCAGGGCCAAGTAAAATATTCTCCAAACCTTGGCAGGGCCAAGTAAAATATTCTCCGAACCTTGGCAGGGCCAAGTAAAATATTCTTCGAACCTCGGCTGGGCCGAGCAACAAATTCTCCAAACCTTGGCAGGGCCAAGTAAAATATTCTCTGAACCTCGGTTGGGCCGAGCAACAAATTCTTCGAACCTTGGCAGGGCCAAGCAAAAATTTCCCAAACCTCGGCTGGGCCAAGCAGCTAACATCCAAACCTCGGCAAGGCCGAGTAAAAATTCTTCAGGCTAAAACACCGGCGGAAAACCAAAGTACGCAGGCCCCGATTAAAGCCGAAGGACTTCCAAATAGTCCCCAAAACTTCCGCCGGTTTGAAAAGAGGCACACTGAGCGAAAACCGTCAACGCGCACAAAGAATGTGCCTCTGGCAAACCCCTAAAGGGTTCAATAAGCCCCGCGTAACCGGCCATGAGCCCTAAGCAGAGTCAGGGAATTCCCCTTTTGCTACTAAAGTCTTTGGGCAACGCCCCTATAACCCGCTGACCAAAGCGTCTATCTCATACAGAACCATGACTCAGCGCGTAAACCAGTGGAGCCACCCAGGCTCCCCAATTATTGTACGAATGGCATTTTTCGGAGCTAAAAACCCGTGAGACAGGAAGATTATCCAAACAGGGCCATTTTCATTGATTGAGGAAAGGGAGTACAAAAAGAAACAGAAAAAATAAAAACAAGAAGCAAAGGAGGCCCCAACTAAGGTTCGGTGTCGCTCCCGGACGCCAGCAGGTCCTCCAGGCGCTCGGTGAGGTCAGTGACCTGCTGGCGGAGCGACACAATCTCCTTCCTCTGCCGGTTCGCCACCCGGTGCAGGGCCTCTATCTCCCTCGTGGAGACGTCCACGTACTCCTCGACGACCCTCATGAGCTGCTGTTGGCTCGTAGGGTCGAGGCCAGGCCCAACCCATCAACAGTAACCGTGGGACGACCACTCGGTGGGTGAAGCAAATCGTTGATCAACGCATGTAACTCCTCGGATGATCGTCCTCCTTGAGAGTCCATGGCCGAATGCTACTTCGAAGCTTAAAACGAGGGATGGCTAAGACCAACATCCCTCGGTCATATTTATACTTGCCAGGCGGGTATCTCGATCGGTCGCACCGCAGCCACCGACCTACAAGAACTCACCACATGTCATCGCTTTATTGCCTGCGGAATCCGAAGGGCTGTGCCCCATCCCGAGAGAGATCGGTAAACACGTACGGACTATTTGGGAACCCCCCTGAACAGAGTATTTCCCGATCTGCCGGCCCCCCGTCATGAATGCTCCCGACACTTCCCCAAGCTCTTTTAAAGCTGGCCCCCTTTTTGGTAGCACAAAAAAGAAAGAAATCCAGCGCCTGGCAGTGACTCATCCCCTCGGGAGGGATAACGTCATAAATGAAGAGCGTGACCATGTACCGCCCGTAGTGGCAACTAAGTCATTTCTCCAAGCCCCGAATCTCCGAACCTCGGCTGGGCCGAGCTACAAATTCTCCAAACCTTGGCAGGGCCAAGTACAAATTCTCCGAACCTTGGCAGGGCCAAGTCAAGATTCTCCGAACCTTGGCAGGGCCAAGTACAAACTCTCCGAACCTTGGCAAGGCCAAGTAAAAATTCTCCGAACCTCGGCTGGGCCGAGCTACAAATTCTCCGAACCTCGGCTGAGCCGAGCTACAATTCTCTGAACCTTGGCAGGGCCAAGTACAAATTCTCCGAACCTTGGCAGGGCCAAGTCAAGATTCTTCGAACCTTGGCAGGGCCAAGTACAAATTCTCCGAACCTTGGCAAGGCCAAGTAAAAATTCTCCGAACGTCGGCTGGGCCGAGCTACAAATTCTCCGAACCTTGGCTGGGCTGAGCTACAAATTCTCCGAACCTCGGCTGGGCCGAGCTACAAGTTCTCCGAACCTTGGCAGGACCAAGTAAAAATTCTCCGAACCTCGGCTGGGCCGAGCTACAAATTCTACGAACCTCGGCTGGGCCGAGCTAAAAATTCTCCGAACCTCGGCTGGGCCGAGTTACAAGTTCTCCAAACTTCGGCAGGGCCAAGTAAAAATTTCCCGAACTTCGGCAGGGCCAAGTAAAAATTTCCCGAACCTCGGCAAGGCCGAGCCGCAAATATTCAAGCGAGACATAAATCACCGAGCTTCGAACCAAGATAAGGAGCGTGTTCCGCCGAACAATCTCCAAACCGCCGCTTGCAAACCCCGACTAGTTCGGATAGCGCGGGATCCTCGCCAAAGAACGAGCGGGACGCCTTTGTACCCCATGACCAGTAACAACAAACTTGGCACGAAAGAGATAAAGATTGAGAAACAGAATAGAACTCTCTTTATTGCCATCGAAACCAGTTACAAATGCCTGAAAGGCGTTACAAGAGCATTGAAATGCACAAAATAAAGACAAGCACAAAGCTCGGGCAACTGCTCCAAAGCAGATCTGGGCAACTGTGATGCTCCGGTGTCTGGACTGCCGAACCAGATAAGCCGCATCCAGACAGCTCGGGCCGATAATGGTCGGGCGACTTGGACCAATCGTTGCGGCCAGCTTTAGTCAATAATAATATCTCGGTGACCCAACCGAGATATCAGGGTGGCCATCCCAGACCATCCAATCGAGGGACCCCTCAGCGAGCAGGCAGGAAGCCAGCGGACCCTGACGTCGGAACGCTCTCCCAAATCGAGTGTGCACCGTCCTACCTTGCCAAGGCTCAAGGACAAGGTGTCGGCGGGTGGCACGCTTTCACCTCCTCCCCGTGTGGCAAAAGATTCCCCAGGCGGACGAGCCCAGAAATCCAAATCAAGGGAGGAGGAGAAGTTCAAGCGAGTCATGGGGAGCCCGCGTGCACCTCCTACCATACATCCCCGAAGGGGAACCACAAAGGTCACATTGGAAGAGCGTGTGTGCGCTCTCCGTGTGATCTCTGCGCCCTCCCTGTGCACTCTCCATATGATCTCCGGGACTCATCCCCTAAGGGCGAACCACTCTTCTATAGCTCCTTCATCGCCCCAGCTATCCGGTGGCGAAGGGCTTACGAGCGGAGAGCTCGGTCCTCTCACTCGCAATAGCAGAGAGACTAACATGGTGGAAACCCCAATGGGAAAGAAACTTTGGGGATGACTTAACACAACCCCTCTTCCCCTTCTTATAGGCCAAAAATGGACCGGGAGCGATCACCAAGGCTATAAGCCCCGAGATTCAAACACCTGGGCCATACCTCCACGTGGCCTCCCAGGATGAAAGCGGTGCCCTATTGCGTGCCGAGCCCACTGCCTGAATTATGACGTATGCGAAGATTTCCTCTTGATCCTGAATCACGATCATTAAATGCAGAGGATCGTCCACTGGCATTACGGAAACTGGCAGATTCAGAAGATCGTCGTGCGAAAACAAGGTCCTCCAATAGTAAATGGCTGCGTGCGCCGTACGTCAAAACGACCCACAAGGGAAAGAACACCTTCTGGAAGGCACCAGAACAACTTTATGTTCCCCACAGTGCCGTATCATCAATTTTGGTGAAATAAAAGTCGGTTTACCTGCAGAACGGCAGGGCGCTGGTAGGATAGCAAAAAGCACAAAACCAACTGTCCGTCGATTGCTTCCCAGCGAAGTTAATCGCTCGAGGAACTCATGCGACAAAATCGGGCGCCCCAAAACAAAATGAGCGCGAAGGCTACACAAACTATCCTTTCATTCAACGAAAAATGAAGTGACCAAAGGAAGCGAAAATACTTCGGCAACCATCCTCATATGTCGGCCCTAGCCAACCTACTTTGCTCGTCGGCCCTAGCCGACCTACTTTCGCTCGTCGGCCCTAGCCGATCTACTTTGATCGTCGGCCCTAGCCGACCTACTTTGCTCGTCGGCCCTAGCCGACCTACTTTGCTCGTCGGCCCTAGCCGACCTACTTTTGCTCGTCGGCCCTAGCCGACCTACCTTGCTCGTCGGCCATAGCCGACCTACTTTCGCTCATCGGCCCTAGCCAATCTACTTTGACCGTCGGCCCTAGCCGACCTACTTTACCCGTCGGCCCTGGCCGACCTATTCCGTCTGTCGGCCCAAGCCGACCTACCCCGTTCGTCGGTCTTAACTGACTGGCCTCATTTCTCAAGTTTTAATTAGACACAAGCCAAACCAGATCGTCTATCGGTTCGCCAGTCAGGACTATCACCCCGCCTTGGGCCAAGCCAATGCATTCCCTTGACCCCGAAACAGAGATGACCAAAAAGCGTCAACAAGCCAATCACGACTGAAGTGAAATTTGGAGCAAAGGGCTATCCAAAGAAAAACAATCAAATAAAAACAGAAAGTTCATTCATTGAAAGACACCAGTCAGATTTTCAGAAAGCAAAACACAGAGGTAGCTCTTAAAGGCCGGGAACCACATCAGTTCTAGAGGAACCCTCGGTTACATCCGCAGAGGTGTGACTAGATTCGCCTTTCTCTAATGCCTTTGCCCCTTCAGCGGCGGTTTGCGATCGTCCTCAGAAGCTGCAGCTTCGCTGGGACCCGGGGTGGCACTAGGATCGGTATCAGAAACGTCGATGTGTTCATCCTCCTCTTCTCCTTCGGACTCACTGGCATCAGGAGCTTCAGTATCCAGAAAAGAAAGATCCCATTCTGGGTGCTCGCTGGATATCTTGTCTTTGCACTCTTCCATTCCAAGTTGGAAGGCGTCAACGCCGATCGCGTCCCGTTCCCCCTTGAGTATGGCAAGTTGCACCTTAGCCTCGGAAGCTTGCCTCTCAGCCTCCGCAACTTGAGCCCGCAGAATAACGTTCTGCTCCTCGAACTCGCCGGACCGCGCCTCGAGCTCTGAGCTCCTATTGCGGCTAGACACGAGCTCACTTTGGAAAGCCCGATTCTTCAACCTTAATTTTGCCATCTGCAAAACCGAAATCAGTCGGCATCACAAGAGACCAACAAAAGAAGCTAAGAAGGGGGGATAAGATCATACCTCCTCCTCTTGTTTGGCCAACCTTTTGGTCAGCTCCTCGGCCTCACCCCTGGCCCTTGTTCTATCAGCCCCAACCAACTCAACCCTCTCCTGCAGAGCATTGATCCTTGACTGTTTGGCTTCGACCTCACCTCAGGCTTGGGATAGCTCGTTGCTCACCCAAGCTATCATCCCTTGGTGCCATTTAGCGCCGTCCCTCAAGTCGGCGATTTCGCTATCGCGCCGCTTCAATCTCTCCTCCACTTCGTTGAGCATTCTGGTCAGGCGCTTTCTCTCGTCGACAGCTTCCCTCCCCAGCCGACCCAAACTCTCACTATGTTCCCGCCGCCACCTCCGTGGAGTGTTTTGACTCAACTCTGGCCAACTCCAGGCACGCGTCTTCATTCTTCGCTAGGAGTCCTTGTAACTCCTCCACCTTGCATTTTTGCTTTGACGCTTCGGCTAGAGCGGCCTGATACGCCGCCTTCATCCCCTCCAAACCTCTGTTGCTAATGGCCAGAAGTTCCTCGAACTTCTCAGAAACCACCACTCGCGATCGGAGTTCAACGTTGTCTCTCCTGGCCTGAATGCTGGCCCCCGTTGCCAAACTCAGACGCAGCACATCGCCCGAGAAAGCAAAACACTCTACAGGATAAAAAATAAATGAGAATATACCATTAAGTCAGCCAAAATGTATCCACTACCCAGGAATGGCAACTCACCCGCAAGGCATAGGCCCGTGTCATCCTCATCAGGGTCGTATTGTCGATATCAGGAAGGAGATGGACACTTTCAGCCACGCCTTGCTGCCCGAATGCTGCATCAACTAACTCCAAATCTGCAAACTTGTCCGCTGAGGGATCTGCACCCGGATACAAGGCCGACCTCATTAAGGCAGAAAACGCCTCCTCAACACCCGCGTCGAGCTACCGGGCTGGTCATCTCCGCCCAAGGAGCCTACCCGAGCGACCTTCGACTGAGAAGCCTTCAGCTTCCCAGCTTCTTCCATCAGAATTTTGGCTTGAGTCTCCTCAGATAACTCGGCCAACCCAAGTGCCAGCCTCCCCAAAATCCTTCTCGGAGGAGTCTCCATCGCGGGACTCTTACCCTGCTGAGATCCCTCTTCCATCGTGCCTCCTTCCGTCGCTGTCACTTGCGCCTCCCCTGCAGGCTCCGTCGGAGCCTCTATCTGGCCTACTTCTTGAACTGCCGCGGGCGACCCAGCGTCGCTACCATCGGACTCCCCCGCAGAGAGACCAAGAGGGAGCTCGCCCTGAACCTCATCGATTACAGCTATTCCCTCTCCCTCTCCTACTGGAGTCAGTAGTGGTCCCACGGAGGCGGAAGGCCCCCCAGAAACGATTGCTTCCACCAGATCCGTCACCGGTTCCTCTTTCATAGGGGACACGGTCAGACGAGCCAACGGAGTCTCATCTGAGTTATCCGATATCTCCAATACGGGAGGACAAGGATCGCAGCTGTCCTCCCTGAATCCTCCTTCGCCCCCGGCGCTCCTATCATGACTGCTCGGCGTCCGACGAGCTCCTTGAGGAGGTGTGAGCCCTTTTCTCGGGCCTGCCACTATCCATGCCGCTGCTCTCCCCTGGGCGCTTGCCTCTCTTCCTCTTGGTGAGGCTCGACAATGCCAACCTCTTGGCTGTAAGAATAGAACATATGCGATTAAATCCAAACACATTCGTCGGGTAGCATGCAGCGGAGAAGGTAAAAGGGAAGACTCACCTTGCGGGTCCAGGGGCTAAGCCCGGCGGCGAAGAGGGCCCCCTCCGATAACAGATCGTTGGCCGAAAACACTTGGCCATTGCGGAGGACGTCCAAATCTCTCTCCTCCTGCTCTGACAAAATCGGATGCGTTTCCGCATCCCTAACAAAGCTTCCCCATTTTCGAGGGAAGTCGGAACCAATATTCCCATCGGCGATAACGAATCGACTCTTCCATCCCTTGATAGAGGACGGCTTATCCACAATCACGTTGAAGGACCTCTGAGGTCCAATATATGGCCACTCCGATTTCCTCCCGGGTATCAGATGATAACAAGCACGGAAAAGAGGGAGAGTGGCGGCAATCCAAATTTGATGGCACATTGAGATAAATCCGATGATGCTCCGCCAGCTATTTGGGGCCACCATCGTCGGACAGATGTTATAGTGAGTCATGATCTCCTTCACCAAGGGATGGAGAGGAAAACGGAAGCCTGCTTTCAAGCTGTCTTCATAAACGAAGACCCCGCTCTCCAGATCCCGCGAGACCCTATGTCCAGGCTCCGGCACTCGCAGGACGACATCTGGGGGCATGCCATACCACTGATGAATCCTTCCCACATCCTCAGCAACGATCTCCGAAGCTACGTCGTCGGGGCTCATCGTCATCTTAGCCGAGAAAAGCACCAGGCGAAACGGCAACGTTGCGAGGGGGGAGACTCTTCAAGAAACAAACGAGAGAATACTGCGAACATATGTATATATATAGCACGGCTACCGCTTTGCTTCCCACTAAGGAAGCCATCTTGAGAGGATGAGGCGCCTCACCCCAGGCATTCGGAACCGCCTCGACAAACGCCGTATTAATCGGGATTCGCGACGTGGCGTATTCCCAACCGTCACTCTTGGAGGAGCCTTACCCACGAAGGCACGATGACCCTGCCGCATTAATTAGAGCATCATTGCATGGGCTGTCTAAACCAAATCGCCCCATCCAAAACGTGCCACCTGGACTTATACTCCCTATGCCCGAACCTACGCTTCGAACTAGGGAGTGGAGGGCATGTGTTGAGGGGTAAAATCGTCATTGCATTGATATCCGTGCAAGGAGGCTAAGACCGACCTCCTCCCTTCATCTCCCCCGAGCTTCCAGTAGCTCGGCTCTCCCGAGCTCCCATAGCTCGCCTCTCCAAGCTCCCATAGCTCGGCCTCCCCGAGCTTCCATAGCTCGGCTCTCCCGAGCTCCCATAGCTCGGCCTCCCCGAGCTTCCCTAGCTCGGCTTCCCGAGCTTCCATAGCTCGGCTCTCTCGAGCTTCCATAGCTGGCTTCCCCGAGCTCGGCCTCCCCGAGCTTTCGTAGCTCGCTTTCCCGAGCTTCCATAGCTCGGCTCTCCCGAGCTTCCATGGCTCGTCTCTCCCGAGCGTAGCTCGACTCTCCCGAGCTCCCATAGCTCGGCTCTCCCGAGCTTCCTGTAGCTCATTTCCCCCGAGCCTCCATGGCCCGGCTTCACTGAACGACCCACGATCCAATACTCACCTCCGCGGAACCTGACGCGGGAGAGCCTAAGCCTACTGTAACAATCCTAGGCAAGGAATCATGTTGAGAGTGGTCTAGAACCTATCAAGGCTACCCGAGACCTACACACCTACCAGATCTCAAGCCATCAAGGAGCTCTCCTAGCCGTCGATCCCCTAACAGACAAGATATGGATCCCAACAGCCCCACAACGGCTGATTCGATCCACCCCGTATCCTAACAACCTCTGAACCTTCCAGAAGGCGCTCAAGATCCAGGTGACAGCCTATAATATCACGCTCACAGATTCCCTCAGGTACGTGCGCGCTCACACCCTCACTCCCACTCTCTTGCTCTCCTGCTGCTCGTCGGTGCTCTCACCTCCTAGAGTTCTCGATTGGCTGCCCCCCAGAGAGACTCTCCGGAGAGATCCACCTCCCCATTTTTTGATTGATCGCCGATTTCCTCCCACTGACTTGAGCATCGGAGGGTCTTCCGCGGAGGGCCACCCCCAACGCCTCTCGCGCGAGGACTTGTGTGCAGGTCCGCCCCCTGGAGATCGACTGCACCCGAGTCGAAGGACGGATCCCGACGGCAACAATACATTATGCATATATAATGGAATGCCTTTCACATTGCTGCAGTGCTTTTTAATGGTGACTCTTGGGTTGTACATCAGACAAATGTTATATTGTCTAGCAAGAGGTCTAGAAGCTTATTTGTTGTTTATATTGTTTGCTCGGCTTATCCTTTCAATTGTACACGGCCAATGCCAGTCTTGAAGGAGATGTGTTCTCTAAGTATTTATTTAATCTACTAGTTTCTAAAGATGCATGCATTGTGATTTTATTGGGCCTGTCATAAATGGTTGATGATATCATCGTATTGGATAGCATTTGTTGTTTGCTAAGGCGGTTACCATAGCAAGCTGAAAGCTGTCCAATTTTATTCATTAAGGTAGTGTTTAAAATAGGGGATAAGAGAAAAGATCCGGGGATATCCCCTTTTATTCCCAAAAGCCATAACTATAAGGGATAGCTGGGAATAAAGTTAACCAAAGGGATAATCCATGGTTGTTAACCATGGGATATCCCTTCAATTTATTCTCTAGAAAATGCAGGAATAGCTGGTTATCTCTCCAAATAAGAGTAAAAAAAAAGTTATCCTATGGATTTACCTTTTTGCATTTGATATGATCAATGGGATAGCCAAGGGATATCTCTAGGGATAGTCAGGGGGACAAACTCTATCCCGTACACTTATCCATGGATAATATTTTTTCTATCAAACACTATCTTAGTTAGCCATGGATTATTCATCTGGTTAACTTTATTCTCAGCTATCCTTTATAGTTATGGCTTTTGAGAATAAAAGGGAATATCCCTTGGATATTCTCTCTTATTCCCCTGAATATCCCTTCTTATTCTCTATTTCAAACACTACATAAGTAATGCAAAAATAATATAAACTTAGCCAATTATTCAGGACATCTCTAGGTGAAATAATTGAATGTCTATACACTAATTCCATCTTTATCATTGTGCAAAATGCATTAGTTTTGTGGTGTTTTCTTTTAAATGATTCTGCCATGCTTGTCACAATCATGGCTGGAGTGTTCTTTTAAACAATATCTTTAATTCAAGCTATGGCTTTTGTTTATGTATCATGAAGACAGCAAGCTACAAACATCATTTTCCTGCTAAAGTTGATATTGCTGAGATTTTCAAGGGATCACAAGAAGAAATTTCTGATAAAAGAACTTTTAGCCCATCCAACACTTCGACCATTGCTGAGTCAAGTAATATTTTGCATCCTAGAACAGTTGATGAACCTAACATCTCACAATTTAGGAAAACAAATAGTGAATACCTTGATGCTACAGAAAGATAAGGTATGTTAGATATGTTGCTACTATTCATTTGTTACCTCCAGTTTCCTAAGTGAATGTTTATTTCTTTTACCAGGTTCTGTGACTGATAAGAAGAAAAGGTCAATGATATTTTAGATAAATTATTAACTTCATTTGAAGATTTAGATGAAGGTGAAGGGGCAACTCTGTTGCGGGAAAGCTTGCATTAAAATTTTGAACATATGACTACTTCCCAACAACCTTAACCCTAGCTTGTACTATTAAACTGGACCACAAAACCCAAAATCTTTTGATTTTAGGGAAGGGATGAAGGATGGATCTTGGGAAGGCTTTAGAATGCTGTGACCTTGATGGAGAAGAAGGTGCAAGAGCTTACGCTGCACTTATGGATGATGTGATGGTGTAGCCAATAGTAACTCCAAATAAGTTGACATATTGACAGAGTCCGCAAAACTTAAACTGTGCTCCACCTATATGCAAAGACAATAGTCTCTTTAAAAATTATGTTTCAGGAGAGATGTGTTGCAACAGCAAAATGAGGCTGAAGAACCAAGCACCTAAGTTGGATATCACTGCATCCATGTAGGTGTAGTTCCTCCTCCCAGCGATGGGATCGGAAGTCCTGTAGCAATCTGCGAGGAGACTGGTGTAGAAGGTGATGAAGGAGAAGAGAATCCACCCAAGTTATGACATGGTCCATGCCAACGTTAATAGTTTGATCATTACAAGTTGTCTCTTTGACTTATCTTAAACTTAATAATTTGATGTCTAATGTATAAAACATTAGTGTTGTTGATGTATACAGATATATTTATCTTATTTTATTAAATACATTTTTTATTCTTAAATTTAAATTTTTATCTATAAATTTTATTAGAATGCATTAAATATATTATAATTTAAAAATAATTTTAAATTTATAAGAATAAAAATTTGATGAAATTTTATTATGTTAATGATGGATTAGTGATGGATTTCTGATAGAAATAATAATGATAGATTAGTGATGAAAATATTAGTGATTGATTAGTGATGGAACAATAACGGATGACTAATAGATTCTTTCGTCACTAATCCGTCAGCTAATTTTGATGACATAGTGATGAAGCTATTAGTGACACGCATTTCGTCAATAATCTACACGCATTCCGTCAATAATCTATCACAAAACTGTGATAGAATATTCGTGATGTACTAGTGATGAAAGTTTTAGTGACTAAATTTTCGTCAATAATTTATCACTAAATTATGATGGAATAGTGATAAAAATATTTATGACGGAATAGTGATGGAATAATGCGTGATAGATAGTTCGTCACTAATCCGTCACAATTTAGTGATGAAAAATATATTCTGTCATAAATATTTGATGAAATATTTTATCACAAATCCATCGCGATTATTTTATGATAGACCTCTTTTCATCACTAAATTTAGTAATGGCAAAAATTATGACAATAAGATTTTTATCACTAATCCGTCACTAAACCCAGTTTGTGACGGAATAGTGATAAAAATTTTTGTCACTATTATACTATTTTCTTGTAGTGTGATATTTTACTTACTTATAATAATGTTTTATCTATCGACCAAATTAAGAATTTCTTAAAATCACAATTTGAAATGAAAGATTTAAGAGAGGCATCTAATGTTCAGTATTTAAATTATTCGAAATAGGGAATCAAACTTTGGAATTATCTCAAGAACAATACACTAATAAAATTTTAAAAAGATTTAATATAAAAGTTCAAATGTTATGGATACTTCTATTCATAGACAAACTAAATTATTTAAAGATATGTGTCTAATAAATAAGCAAGAAAAACAAAATATAGATAATGAACCACATGTCCAAGCAGTTGGTAGCATTATGTATACTGTATAAGACTAAATATTAGTTTTGCTTTAAGTCTCGTAACTAGATTTCGAAGCAATCTTAAAGAGGTTCGTTAGTTAGCTATAAAATGGAATTTTAAGTTATATAAAAAAAAAAAAAAATTATAAGCTTATGTATCAAAATAATGATAATAATTTAAAAGTACTTGAATATTCTGATGCTAATTTTTTAGGTGATATAGATAATAAAAAAATTTATGTTTGCCTATGTGTTTCTTTTGAAGGAGAAGCTATCTCTAAGTGTACTAAAAATTAAAATTGTGTATATTATGGAATCTAAATACCTTGCTTTATAATAATACACCATTCGAGGCCATCTGAATTTTAAGATTTCTTACAAACTTGAATATAAAAGAAGTAGATAACGATCTTAATTACAGAGATAATGTGTGACAATCAATTAGCCATAAATACTATAAAAATGAAGAATTCGGCTCAAGTGGCAAACATATAGGTATCATGTGATGGATATGGTACAAAAAAAAAAAAAAAAAAAGATTGCAATCGGTTATATGCCTTCAAAGGGGATGATAGCTAATCCTTTAATAAATATAGTTGCATATGAAGATTTTAAAGGATATATCCAATGGTTGGGTTTATGTCATGAATGATCTTAGCCTAATTGGCCAAGTGGGAGATGTTAGACGTGCAGCCAAATAGCTCTTGTGATAGTAAAAATAAATAAAACCTCATAAGAGGAATTAAATAAAATGCATGAGCCCTATTGATAATCAATTGGAAGTAGGGCTGAAAACGGATCGGATAAACTCCTACTACATCCGTATCTGTATTCGAATTATATCTGATTCAAATATTTATTTTTCAGTCCAATCAGATCCGGATACGGATTTGAATATCTAATCAAAAAATTAATCGAATACGGATATGGATTCGGACATCTAATCAAAAAATTAATTGGATCTGGATATGGATTCGGATATCTAATCAAAAAAAATGTATCTTCATCCTTTGTTTCCAATTTTATCCTAGCAACCAAATCAAAGTGGATTTCAATATTTTTGTTCTACTCGAGTACATTGAGAAAGAAGTGACTAGATGATGTGCAAGCTGTTGGGATATATGCCCATAAACAATAAGATTTATTATTTTGCTAATTAATTTAAGAAATTTTTTAATATTATTTTTGCATGTATGTTTTGATGCTTTATAAATATTAAAAATCTCTGGATTATTTAAATGTGACTTTAAATATTGTGTATAAGTGTTATACAGAGGATAATATTTAAAGTAAAATAATCTAAATCTATCTGTAATTATAAATTAAAATTGAGATCTTTAATTTAAAATTACTAGCGTGGTTTATTACATTTTGAATGAAACTATCTTATCTGAATTGTTGATAATGAGATTATTAGAATGAAAATGCTTATATAATTTGATTATATAGGACTGAAATGTGATTAATTATGAATCTCTAATAAATTTCGTTGTTAAAATAGAGAATTCAAAATTACTCAATGATGGTCATATATGAATTGATCTTAATTTTGAGTAATTAATAGACTTCTATTTATTATATATATTTTTTGACATTCCTGGTAATGACACAGAATATAGTGTTAAATTCTTAGTATATTGGAAATATAATAACACAAGTAGCCAAAAATATTAATATACAAGATAAAATCCATTTAAGAAGTCAAATGGACGGTTCCAATAAGTGTTGATTGGGGCCTGAATAATAAGAAAGCTCAATTTATGATTAGATTATAAATATATTATTCATTATAGAATCAATGGTACTTATGGAGAAAGATATAATTAAAGAAGTTAACGAAAAATGCCTAACTTTAATTATGAATTATTTA
Source organism: Calamus simplicifolius (assembly GCA_900491605.1). Lineage (NCBI taxonomy): Eukaryota > Viridiplantae > Streptophyta > Magnoliopsida > Arecales > Arecaceae > Calamus > Calamus simplicifolius. Next base: position 8,049 of record UESW01000146.1, on the reverse strand, counting down.
TGGAGGATTGATTTATATGTAGTGACTATATCAATGGACAATTCAAATCCTTTTGAAAATAATTAATTTTATAATTTTGAGAGTGCAGTTCCATATTTTTAGTGGAGTAATTTGGAATTAATAATTTTGATATTTTAATTAAGGTGTTAATTGAATATCAAAATTATTGGAGCTTAAAATTATAATATCCATAGTTCCTCTGAACGGCTCCATTAAATTATGTGAACTTTATGATATGTTGGATGAATTATTAATTTAAATTTAAAATTTTAAATTAATTTTTATACAAAATTAATTGGATTAATTTTTATTTAAATAATATAATTATTTAAAATAAATTTAAAATTATTTTAAATTAAAAATTATATGGTGTGCTAGAAAATATATCGTAGGCATGTTTCATAAGGAGGATGCATATGGAAGTTATTTTGTTGTTGAAAAAATATATGAAATCGTGTGAGAGCTTTTCTCTCTTCCGTATCATCCCACGATAAAGATATCAAAAGAAATCAACATGGGTTGTTGGATAGAAATATGGGATAATGAAAAAGATTTTCTCTTTCTCACATCACCCCATGTTAAAGTAATCTGCAAGAGTTGAAAGTTATCTTAACTTTTAATTAATTAATTAATTAATTAAAAAGGGGTGGTAGTTATTTCTCGCAAATATAAGATTCATGATAGAAAAAAACATAGGAGGATTTTCATTAGCCACAGAGAGTTTTCTCCCTCATCTTTACTTTATCTCATGAGTTGAGAATACAATGTGACTAAAAAAACTCAGTTGTGTGATCTCAACATAAATCAGAAACGTCCACTCGTTCGTGTTCATCATAATTTGGAGAATATTTGGAAGATCCATGGTGATCGAAAGTGTCACGCCCCAGTCCCAAAATTTGAGCTAGGATGACAACCCGCCGCATGCCAGGCATGCAAGGCGTCTCAAACTTATCACATAAATCATTATAAAATAAAAATTCACATCCATGATTTATTACAAACCATAATTATCAGTCTTGGGCTACCTTCCCTACACACAAGCAAATCTGAACTAAATCAATATAATGAAACTAAGTCTATTTAATAGAAGCTCCTTCTATCCCAATTATCCTTCTTCATTCCTGAGGCTCTGAAAAACATTGTGAGAATTCTATGAGCTCACACTCAATAAGTAAGCCTAATATAATTTCAAAATTTCATTTATCATGCTATCAACAAGTTCATGTCATCAGATCAATTAATTTGAAACATAATTCAATAATAATTACTAGAATGTATGCGATGTAAACAAAACATTATTTATACTGTCATTATGTTTCTTTATGTGTCCCACGGCCCTACAACACACATCTTGTATATCACTCTTAAATATCCCCTAAGAGGAAGGGTCCTGGTACCAGTATTCTGTCATCTGTCTTGTGAGAATCTGTCATGTGATAATCTATCATGTGAGAATCTGTCATGTGATAATCTGTCGTGTGAGAACCTGTCATGTGATAATCTATCATGTGAGAACCGCGGTACACATAAAGTTTTTCTGTCATTATCATAATTACATATTATCATAGTAACCATATGATTTTGCAAAAATTAACATAATTACATTTAACTGTAAGTTCACAGTTTACAAATTAAATAATTTATAAAATTATAATACTTGACTTACTTACCTCAGTACTAAATTTCAATTGATAACTCAATTAATTGGACATCTGGGAACCTACAGTATCATTTTTCATTATTAAATTTCTAAAATCTGAATTATAAAATAATTCTTAAACTCTATCCAAACCACTTCACGGGCCCAACTTTGGGTTCGATTATCTCTCAATGTATACACCCAAATAGGGAAACAAAATTATTCCCAGAAACTAGAATCAATCCTGATTCGGGCCATATAATTATTTTGCCAATCTCGGCCCATTATAGGGCCCAACACCCTACCCAAAAGGGCTCCAGAAACGGCCTAACAGGGCCCAAAGATTGGACGGCCCAAACAGCCTAAAAATTCCTATCACCCAGCTCCTCTTACCGTGAGCCTTTTTGCAAACCTCCTCACGTTCCCACATGTAACGGCTGGAATTAATTTTCTAAAGCCCCTCCACTCTCACGTACCTCTTCCATGGAATTTCCACCCACTTCTTGTCTCTAACTTTTCCAGGTAATAATATCTAATATCAACCTTCAGCTCTCGTTGCAAACGTTGAAGGCAAAGATACTACTGTTACTGTGTATGAGTCAATGGACCGCTCCATTGGCCGACACCGCAGTATTGCAGCTGAGTAGCGTACGTGGAGGCAGCTGGATGTTGTTCGATCATCTGTAGGAACTCTTCAATGGCTCCGATCGTACCTTCTCGTTCTCCTCCTACTCGCCCGAGGTGGAGACTAGAAGACACCTTCAATCCTTCGTTGGATGCCTTCGTTGGATTGATTTCATTCCCTTCCCGCAGACCTCTGCCCTTTAATTTATAGGTGCAGCCACCGCCTTATCCAAAGCTTCTCCCATCCTTATCCATATCCCATGCACCGCCTCAAATAACCCACCGCCCAATCTCTTCCAAAGCTTATCCCTTGATGGCCATTTGAATAGGCTGATGAAGGGATTAAATTGCAGATGAAATTGACGCCTCAATCTTCATCCAAAAGTCCAACGGTGATTTTAGATAATGGCTAAGTAACGCCCCCAAAATCTATCCATATCTTGTGTTAGTTACTTTTAGGATAATGACTGATTTATCGCTTCAAAACTGCTGGCTGGAAGGGATGCAGACTCCTCAAATCAAGGGATTTGGGACCCAATTAGTTACGAGGTATTTGAAAATACAATCGTCTCCTCATATCAAGGGATTTGGGACTCCATTAATTACGGGATATTTGAAAATACAATCGTCATGCGTTATATATTCCAGGAATATCGCGATTAAGTTTTGCGATCAGGTAATCACATCTTGGGGGTTTGAAATTCAAACACCTCGCACAACTCCGATCTCGCGATCAACTCTCACGAGCAGTTAATGAAATCCGGGGGATTACATTCTCTCCTCCTTATAAAAATTTTGGTCTCGAAATTGATGCACTTTCATTAGAGAAAATTAGAATTCCAATTTTATCACACAATCAACTAAGTCTTTATTCAAATGTCAACAGTCGTAGCTACATCATTAACTATATTAAGACTCAAATAGTTATGGATACTTCTCTTTCATTTCCTCCTCAAGTTTCCAAGTAGCCTCCCTCTCAGAATGATTACTCCATTGCACCTTGACATAGGGAATGGTATGCCGTCTCAGAACCTGATCCTTGCAGTCCACAATACGTACAGGGTACTCCTCATATGATAAATCTTTCCTTAACTGTATAGGCTCATATGCTATGATATGGCTAGGATGGAAATATACTTCCTCAACATAGAGATATAAAAAAACATTATGTACCCCAGCTAAAATCGGAGGTAGTGCCAGGCTGTAAGCAATCTCAAAAGGTCCAATATAACGTGGACTTAGCTTTCCTCTAATCCCAAATCTCATCACATCCTTGGTTGGTAAAACTTTCAATTGATCTTCAACCCAAATTTCAAATCTTTCTTTTTGACATCAACATAATTCCCTATTAACTCTGAGCTACATGAAGCTGCTTCAAATAATGATACCTTTTTATAATTGTTAAACCAGCTCAGTATCCAAAAATTTTCCCCTCTAACTTTATTCCAACACAAAGGAGATCTACACCTCATATTGTAAAAAGCTCAAATGGGTCCATTAGTATTGGCTCAGTAATCTTTATAAGAAGAAATTTTACTAAGGGTAAGATGCTATCTCAAGCACCTCCTAAATCCATCACCAGGCTTGCAACATTTTCTCTAAAAATTAAATGGTTCTTTCAGACTATCCGCCAAGCCTTACAAAAATCCTCCATTGGAAAAAAAAAAGAGTCTAATGGATTCGGACTCAATTTAATCAGTTTACCATTGCACCGGATATACGATGGTCTTCTTCAAATGCTTTGCAACTTCTAAATATGCTGACACTTATTTTAATTTTTGATTAAATCATCATAACATACTTGGTTTCACTCTTGAATACTTCAAGCTAACATCATTAAGGTAATAACTCAGACATCTTTCATAATTATCATAATTAACTAATTCAATTCCTTTGAATATCTCAAAGTGACCTAACTGATCTAACTCAGATGGGATACATGGCTTATAAGGTCTATAGAGATTGAAGATGCGCTTACCACCCAAAAGATACATTTAGAAAATTATAGTAATCTTTCTTTGATTTGAAAGTGATATTAGATGTATCCTCAGCCATCTTCCATAATTGATCAAAAATAAAATCATCTCCCTCATCTTTCCTTGAAAAGATTCAAGCCACTTATGGCTGATTAATAATTTATCCATTCTGGGTAAAAATACCTACCTAGAACTACGAAGAGAGGCATGGTAAGCAGGCATGATAGATTAGTGTTCTATCATCTTGATTCAGGAATCTATTAATAGACGCAAATCCTCATGAAATTCTTTATTAATGAAATTTATCTTATTCTTATCACTGCTAAGAATCTTTCACTTGCTACCTTTAAAACATTTGAATATTCACAACCAAAATCAAACCCAATGGTTCGCAGGGTCTACATGAACCTTAATCGTCTCCAAACTTAAGATCTTATATTCTTCCTAAATAATTCATTGCGACACTACGTAGTCAACCATTTCAATAATATCAGTATCAATCATCTTCATAACCAACAAATTAGCCTTGAAGATGCAATTTTAATAGTGCAAGTCCTCTTAGTAAAATCCACTATATATATATCCGCATTCAAATTCAGATTTAATGATTCAAAATTCAAACATCTACTAAATCAAAATATAAAAATGTCACATTGTCATCAATTGCAACTTCCAACTGTTGCATAATATTCCATTTATTCATCTACCTTGTATTGCATATTAAATTAAAGTCTCATGTACCCATATTCTCTAGGGTCTAAAACCGTTGTTGGCTATTCCCAACCAAGCCCACGTAGCCAGAGCCTCCAGGAGTCACTTGGTCTCCCGGCTGGCCAGGGTCACTAAACCAGAAGCCCTCATCATGTCACTGACTTCTTGTATGACAGGGTATTATTAATTTCTGCCAAGGCTAAAGTCCAGTCAACATCTTTATAGACTTCTAAATTTCAGGCTCTCAAAACACATTTACTTAAAATCATCTTAGAGTTATTATCCTTCCAGTGTCATTCTACTACTTTGTCTAGTGTCATCATATGTTTGTCCCTAAGGTCAAACCAGGCTCTGATACCACTAAAGCTGTCACGCCCCAGTCCCAAAATTTGAGCTAGGATGACAACCCGCCGCATGCCAGGCATGCAAGGCGTCTCGAACTTCATCACATAAATCAATATAAAGCAAAATTCACATCCATGATTTATTACAAACCATAATTATCAGTCTTGGGCTACCTCCCTACACACAAGCAAATCTGAACTAAATCAATATAATAAAACTAAGTCTATTTAATAGAAGCTCCTTTTATCCCAATTATCCTTCTTCATTTCTGAGGCTCTGAAAAACATTGTGAGAATTCTATGAGCTCACACTCAATAAGTAAGCCTAATATAATTTCAAAATTTCATTTATCATGCTATCAACAGGTTCATGTCATCAGATCAATTAATTTGAAACTTAATTCAATAATAATTACTAGAATGTATGCTATGTAAACAAAACATTGTTTATACTGTCATTATGTTTCTTTATGTATCCCACGGCCCTACAATACACATCTTGTATATCACTCTTAAATATCCCCTAAGAGGAAGGGTCCTGGTACCAATATTCTGTCATCTGTCATGTGATAATCTGTCATGTGATAATTTATCATGTGAGAATCTGTCATGTGATAATCTGTCATGTGAGAATCTATCATATGATAATCTGTCATGTGAGAACCTTCATGTGATAATCTGTCATGTGAGAATCTGTCATATGAGAACCTTCATGTGATAATCTGTCATGTGATAATCTGTCATGTGAGAACCTTCATGTGAGAATCTGTCATGTGAGAATCTGTCATGTGATAATCTGTCATGTGAGAACCTTCATGTGATAATCTATCATGTGAGAACCTGTCATGTGAGAACCGCGGCGACACATAAAGTTTTTCTGTCATTATCATAATTACATATTATCATAGTAACAACATGATTTTGCAAAAATTAACATAATTACATTTAACTGTAAGTTCACAGTTTACAAATTAAATAATTTATAAAATTATAATACTTGACTTACTTACCTTAGTACGCAAATTCCAATTGATAACTCAGTTAATTGGACACCTGGGAACCTACAGTATCATTTTTCATTATAAATTTCTAAAATCTGAATTATAAAATAATTCTTAAACTCTACCCAAACCACTTCACGGGCCCAACTTTGGGTTCAATTATCTCTCAATGTATACACCCAAATAGGGAAACAAAATTATCCCCAGAAACTAGAATCAATCCTGATTCGGGCCATATAATTATTTTGCCAATCTCGACCCATTATAGGGCCCAACACCCTGCCCAAAAGGGCTCCAGAAACGGCCTAACAGGGCCCAAAGATTGGACGGCCCAAACAGCCCAAAAATTCCTATCACCTAGCTCCTCTTGCCGTGAGCCTTTTTTGGAAACCTCCTCATGTTCCACATGTAACGGCTGGAATTAATTTTCTAAAGCCCCTCCACTCTCACGTACCTCTTCCATGGAATTTCCACCGCTTCTTGTATCTAACTTTTCCAGGTAATAATATCAACCTCCAGCTCTCGTTGCAAATGTTGAAGGCAAAGATACTACTGTTACTGTGTGTGAGTCAATGGACCGCTCCATTGGCCGACACCGCAGCATTGCAGCTGAGTAGCGTACGTGGAGGCAGCTGGATATCGTCCGATCGTCTGTAGGAACTCCTCAACGGCTCCGATCGTACCTTCTCGTTCTCCTCCTACTCGCCCGAGGTGGAGACTAGAAGACGCCTTCAATCCTTCGTTGGATGCCTTCGTTGGATTGATTTCATTCCCTTCGCAGACCTCTGCCCTTTAATTTATAGGTGCAGCCACCACCTTATCCAAAGCTTCTCCCATCCTTATCCATATCTCATGCACCGCCTCAAATAACCCACCGCCCAATCTCTTCCAAAGCTTATCCCTTGATGGCCGTTTGAATAGGCTGATGAAGGGATTAAATTGCAGCTGAAATTGATGCCTCAATCTTCATCCAAAAGTCCAACGGTGATTTTAGATAATGGCTAAGTAACGCCCCCAAAATCTATCCATATCTTGTGTTAGTTGCTTTTAGGATAATGACTGATTTATCCCTTCAAAATTGCTGGCTGGAAGGGATGCAGACTCCTCAAATCAAGGGATTTGGGACCCAATTAGTTACGAGGTATTTGAAAATACAATCGTCTCCTCATATCAAGGGATTTGGGACTCCATTAGTTACGGGATATTTGAAAATACAATCGTCAGGCGTTATCTATTCCAGAATATCGCGATTAAGTTTCGCGATTAGGTAATCACATCTCGGGGGTTTGAAATTCAAACACCTCGCACAACTCCGATCTCGCGATCAACTCTCACGAGCAGTTAATGAAATCCGGGGATTACAGAAAGGATTTGGTAATTCTAAGATGGTATTGTCGGAGTTCAAGACATTCGACGAAAGGTTAATTTCTTAATCTTCTTATTATTTTTATTATTAAATTAATATGGGTATAGATTGCCAAATAAAAATTTTTCAAGATATGCGATTTGATCATTATCTAGCTTCCGCAAATATCTCAAAATTGGTTTGAGATAACCAGCAATTGGTATCAGAGCAGACTATACCCCTATTAATTTAATAATTGATTTTGTGATAATCATTATATGATTGGATAGGCACTTATGCATTATGGTGTATGTTTTAATATTTTCAAGATGATGAATATATGTACGAATGGATTGGTCATAATTTTTTTGATTCCATGGAATCCGACCAAGTTTTTCTGTTTCACTTC
>UESW01000145.1:0-74332 GCA_900491605.1 Calamus simplicifolius | reverse complement strand
AAATATTCCCAAACTGTCCATCAGGACAATTTGAGAATTTGCAAGACTAAGGCTTACAAATTCTCAAACGGGTCTAAAGGTTAATTAAAGTGCTGTGATTATGGAAGTCCGAAGACAATCGAACTTATGCTTGTTATTCTTAACTTCTTGTGAATTATACATGTAATCACTAACTTTTCTAAGATTATTGTGTCAAATACAAATGTTTGCGAATACTAAAATGTAAATCATTGAAACTAGTAATTTGTTGCTGGAAATTAAATAATATTACAACAAAACATTTTTTTTAACATTTCAAAATGTAATCCATCATTCAGTTTGCATATAAATGATCAAGACATAACAAATGTAAATAAGTATAAATGCACAAATACTATTGTCTTCTCCGCGGCCGCGCTGCCGTGGCCGGACAAGAAATAAGGGGGGGGCTGGGAGGGGGTTCCCCTGTTAAGGAAATTAATTTTTTTTTTTTTTTGGTCACAGTGGCCTGGCCACCGTGGCCAGGCCACTGCCGGCCACGGCAGCGGCCGTGGCCGGACAAGATAAGAAAGGGAGGGGGGGGGGTTTCCCCCCTCCCCCCCTGTTAAGGAAAATATATTTTTTTTTTTTGTCACAGTGGCCTCACTGCCGTGGCCGGACAAGAAAAGAAAGGGGGGGGGTCTCCCCCCCCCCCCCTGTTAAGGAAATGATTTTTTTTTTTTTTGTCACAGTGGCCTGGCCACCGTGGCCAGGCCACTGCCGGCCACGACAGCGGCCGTGGCCGGCCACGAAAAGAAAGGGGGGGGGGGGGGTTTCCCCCCTCCCCCCCTGTTAAGGAAAATATTTTTTTTTTTTTGTTTTTGTCACAGTGGCCTGGCCACCGTGGCCAGGCCACTGCCGGCCACGGCAGCGGCCGTGGCCGGACAAGAAAAGAAAGGGGGGGCGGGGGTTTCCCCCCTCCCCCCTGTTAAGGAAAATATTTTTTTTTTGTTTTTGTCACAGTGGCCTGGCCACCGTGGCCAGGCCACTGCCGGCCACGGCAGCGGCCGTGGCCGGACAAGAAAAGAAAGGGGGGGCGGGGGGTTTCCCCCCTCCCCCCTGTTAAGGAAAATATTTTTTTTTTTGTCACAGTGGCCTGGCCACCGTGGCCAGGCCACTGCCGGCCACGGCAGTGGCCGTGGCCGGACAAGAAAAGAAAGGGGGGGGGGTTTCCCCCCCTCCCCCCCTGTTAAAAAAAAAAAAATTTTTTTTTTTATTACAGTGGCCTGGCCACCGTGGCCAGGCCACTGCGGCCACGGCAGCGGCCGTGGCCGCCTTGTCCGGCCGTGGCCGGACAAGAAAAAACAAGGGGGGGGGTTTCCTCCCCTCCCCCCTGATAAAAAAAAAAAAATTTTTTGATTACAGTGGCCTGGCCACCGCCAGGCCACTGCGGCCACGGCAGCGGCCGTGGCCGCCTTGTCCGGCCGCGGCCCAGCCACGGCCGTGGCCGGACAAGAAAAAACAAGGGGGGGGGGTTTCCTCCCCTCCCCCCCTGTTAAAAAAAAAAAATTTTTTTTTTTGATTACAGTGGCCTGGCCACCGTGGCCAGGCCACTGCGGCCACGGCAGCGGCCGTGGCCGCCTTGTCCGGCCGCGGCCACGGCCGTGGCCGGACAAGAAAAAACAAGGGGGGGGGTTTCCTCCCCTCCCCCCTGTTAAAAAAAAAAAAAATTTTTTTTTTTTGATTACAGTGGCCTGGCCACCGTGGCCAGGCCACTGCCGGCCACGGCAGCGGCCGTGGCCGGAGAAGACGGCAGCAGGGAAATAAAAAAAAAACAGAAAAAAAAATTTTTTTTTTTTGGATTTTTGGGCTAACCTTGGTTGAGATTCGCCTTGGCCGGGTAGCCGGAGTCGGAGGAGATGCTCGGGGGGGCTGGGAGTCGGAGGAGATCGCCGGAGTTTCGAGCTTTATCACGGCGGCGGCTAGGTCAGACGGGAAGGAGGAAAGAAGAAAGGGGCCGCTTAAATATAGGTTCTTAGCGACGCCAAAAATGCGTCGCAAATTCCGTCGCAATTTTTTTTTTTTTTTGGTCTTAGCGACGCACGTGGGCGTCGCTAATCCATCGTTAATAAATGTAAAAAATACTTTTCTGAAAACATAGCGACGCCAATAAATGCGTCGCTAAAGCGTCGCTAAATTGGCGCCATCATCTGGCGGGAAAAATAATTTTATTTTCTAATAATTGCATCGCTAAGGCGTCGCAATATTTTTTTAATAATTTAAATTGATTAATATAAAAAGTTATTACATATATTGCGACGCAAGCAGTGCGTCGCAATTATTTTTTAAATATTTTTAAATGAAAATATTTAAATTTATTATAATAATTGCGACGACAAATTGCGTCGCAATTATTTTTTAATATTTTAATCAGCTATATGTATTCTAATAATATTGCGACGCATATATTTTGTCGCAATATTTGTTTATATTTTTTTAAACTGTGTCGCTAAGGCGTCGCAAGCTATTTGTTAATATTTATAAATGATTATATTTATAATTAATGTTAATAATTACGACGATAAGTGGCATCGCAATTTATTTTATAAAATTTTTAATTACATAAATTTATTTAAAAAACATTGCGACGATCGGCGACGATCCGACGGTTGCGATCGATCCAAGCCCTGATCCCGATCAGCGACGACCGATCGCGGACCGCGGCAATCGGTCCGATCGGCAAAGATCCGACGGTTGCGATCGATCCAAGCCCTAATAAACGATCGGCCACGACCTATCTCAGACAGTTGCAATCCGTCCGAGATCGGCGACGACCCGACGGTTGCGATCGATCCAAGCCCTGATCCCGATCGGCCACGACCGATCTCGGACCGTGGTGATCCGTCCGAAATCGGCGACGATCCAACGGTTGCGATCGATCCAAGCCCTGATCCCGATCGGCGACGACCGATCGCGGACCGCAGCAATCGGTCCGATCGGCAAAGGTCCGACGGGTGCGATCGATCCAAGCCGTGATCCCGATCGGCCACGACCTATCTCGGACAGTTGCAATCCGTCCGAGATCGGCGACGATCCGACGGTTGCGATCGATCCAAGCCCTGATCCCGATCAGCGACGACCGATCGCGGACCGCGGCAATCGGTCCGATCGGCAAAGATCCGACGGTTGCGATCGATCCAAGCCCTAATAAACGATCGGCCACGACCTATCTCAGACAGTTGCAATCCGTCCGAGATCGGCGACGACCCGACGGTTGCGATCGATCCAAGCCCTGATCCCGATCGGCCACGACCGATCTCGGACCGTGGTGATCCGTCCGAAATCGGCGACGATCCAACGGTTGCGATCGATCCAAGCCCTGATCCGATCGGCGACGACCGATCGCGGACCGCAGCAATCGGTCCGATCGGCAAAGGTCCGACGGGTGCGATCGATCCAAGCCGTGATCCCGATCGGCCACGACCTATCTCGACAGTTGCAATCCGTCCGAGATCGGCGACGATCCGACGGTTGCGATCGATCCAAGCCCTGATCCCGATCGGCGACGACCGATCGCGGACCGCGGCAATCGGTCCGATCGGCAAAGGTCCGACGGTTGCGATCGATCCAAGCCGTGATCCCGATCGGCCACGACCTATCTCGGACAGTTGCAATCCGTCCGAGATCGACGACGATCCGACGTTGCGATCGATCCAAGCCCTGATCCCGATCGGCGACGACCGATCGCGACCACGGCAATCGGTCCGATCGGCAAAGGTCCGACGGGTGCGATCGATCCAAGCCGTGATCCCGATCGGCCACGACCTATCTCGGACAGTTGCAATCCGTCCGAGATCGACGACGATCCGACTGTTGCGATCGATCCAAGCCGTGATCCCGATCGGCCATGACCGATCTCGGACAGTTGCAATCCGTCCGAGATCGGCGACGATCCGACGGTTGCGATCAATCGAAGCCCTGATACCGATCAGCCACGACCTATCTCGGACAGTTGCAATCCGTCCGAGATCGGCGACGATCCGACGGTTGCGATCGATCCAAGCCGTGATCCCGATCGGCCACGACCGATCTCGGACCGTGGCGATCCTTCCGAAATCGACGACGATCCAACGGTTGCGATCGATCCAAGCCCTGATCCCGATCGGCCACGACCGATCTCGGACCGTGGCGATCCGTTCGAATCGGCGATGATCCAACGGTTGCGATCGATCCAAGCCCTGATCCCGATCGGCCACGACCGATCTCGGACCATGGCGATCCGTCCGAAATCGGCGACGATCCAACGGTTGCGATCGATCCAAGCCCTGATCCCGATCGGCCACGACCGATCTCAGACCGTGGTGATCCGTCCGAAATCGACGACGATCCGATGGTTGCGATCGATCCAAGCCCTGATCCCGATCGGCGACGACCGATCGCGGACCGCGGCAATCGGTCCGATCGGTAACGATCCGAGGGTTGCAATCGATCCAAGCCCTTATTCTGATCGGTCACGATCGATTTTGGACCGATCGCTATTTAACATAATTAATTTTTTTAAATATATAACGACGCAAAGGGTTGCATCGTTTTTTTTAATATGATAATTATAAATATAAAAAATTAACTTTAATTCAAATAATTACGATGCAACAAGTACGTCGCTATATTAAAACATAATTTTCTAAATTAATATTTTCGCTTATTACATCACTAATGCGTTGCTATTTAACATAATTAATTTTTTAAAAATATTGCAACTCAATGTGTTACATCATAATTATTTTTTCTCATATTTATAATTTATCAAATTTAATTTTATTTAAAATTATTGCGACGCATTTATTGCGTCGCTATAGTAAAAATAATTTTAATTTATTTTCTGGTTTATTGCGTCGCTAATGCGTCGCTATTTAAAATATTTAATTTTTTTCCAAAATATTGCAACGCACTGGGTGGCGTCGTAATATTTTTTTAAAATATTAGTACTGTAAAAAATATAATTCCATTTAAATTATTTGCGATGCAATTGTTGCGTCGCTATATTAAAAATAATTTTTCTATTTTCCAATTTTATTGCGTCGCTAAGGCGTCGCTATTTAAAATATTTAATTCTTTGAAAACATTGCGACGCACTGGTTGGCGTCGCAATATTTTTTAAAATATTACTACTGTAAAAATATAATTCCATTTAAATTATTTGCGACGCAATTGTTGCGTCGCTATATTAAAAATAATTTTTTATTTTCCAATTTTATTGCGTCGCTAAGGCGTCGCTATTTAAAATATTTAATTCTTTTGAAAACATTACGACGCACTGGTTGGCGTCGCAATATTTGTAAACTATTATATTTTAAACAATATAATTTCATTTAAATTATTTGCGATGCATTTATTGCATCGCTAAATAAAAAATTATTTTTCTTATTTTCTAATTTATTGCGTCGCTAATGCGTCGCTATTTAATATATTTAATTCTTTTAAAAACATTGCGACGCACTGTGATGCGTCGCAATATTTTTTTCCGATAATTAGATTTTATAAAATTTAATTCCATTTAAATTATTTGCGACGCAATTATTGCGTTGCTATATTAAAATAATTTTTCTATTTTCCAATTTTATTGCGTCGCTAAGGCGTCGCTATTTAAAATATTTAATTCTTTTAAAAACATTGCGACGCACTGGTTGGCATCGCAATATTTTATAAACTATTTATATTTTAAACAATATAATTTCATTTAAATTATTTGCGACGCATTTATTGCGTCGCTAAATAAAAAATTATTTTTCTTATTTTCTAATTTATTGCATCGCTATTTAATATATTTAATTCTTTTAAAAACATTGCGACGTACTGTGATGCGTCGCAATATTTTTTTCCGATAATTAGATTTTATAAATATTTTAAATTATTTACGACGCAATTGTTGCGTCGCTAAATTAAAAATAATTTTTTTAATTATCTATTTTATTGCATCGCTAATGCATCGCTATTTAAAATATTTAATTCTGTAAAAAATATTGCGACGCAATATTTGCGTCGCAATATTTTTATTGATATTTATATTTCATAAAAAATTAATTTAAAAATATTGCGACGCAATATTTGCGTCGCAATATTAAAAATTAATTTTTTTTTTTGATTTTTGTTTAATTGAGTCGCTAATGAGTCGCTAATGCGTCGCAATATTTTGTTGTCACAAAGGCGTCGCAATTTAGCGACGCAAATTTGCGTCGCTAAATTTGCGTCGCTATTTTGGTATTTTCTTGTAGTGAGAAGGCCCCAATTTAAGGCATGGGGACTTATCATCTTACTTTAGATACTGGGCATCACCTAAATCTACTACAAACTCTCTATGTCCCTTCACTTTTTAAAAATTTAGTTTCTGTTTCGAAACTTGATATTAATGGGTTTGGTTTTAAGATTGAAAAAGGATGTTTCAGTTTATTTAATAAAGATGGTTCTTTTATTGGTTCTGGAATTCTTATGGATGAATTATATAAATTGAAACTTGATAATTTTTCTGCATCCCTGATATGTGTTCATCAAAATATTGGAATTAAGCGTAGTATGGCAAATGACACTATGCTTTCTTGTGGCATAAACGTTTGGGTCATGTATCCAAAGAAAAACTATAAAGATTAGTAAAGAATGAGATTCTACCAAATCTAGATTTTACTGATCTTGGCTTATGTGTGGATTGCATTAAGGGAAAGCAAACCAAACATAACAAGAAAGGAGCTATAAGAAGTACTCAGCTTCTTGAAATTATATACACTGATATATGTGGACCTTTTGATATTCCATCTTTGGTGAAAAAAAGTTCTTTATCACCTTTATAGATGATTTTTCATGTTATGGATATGTCTATTTGCTTAAAGAAAAATCTCAAGCTGCTAATGCTCTTGAGGTATTTACTAAAGAGGTTGAAAGGCAACTAGACAGAAAAGTGAAAATAGTAAGATCTGATAGAGGTGGTGAGTATTATGAAAAGTATAATGAATCAGGGCAAAATCTAGTCAAAAGACCTGGCATATGTGCATAGTATACTATGCTAGGCACACCTCAACAAAATGGTGTGGCAGAAAGGCAAAATAGAACATTAATGGATATGGTAAGGAGTATGATAAGTAATTCCTCATTACCAAAATCTGTGGACTATGCTCTTACAACTGCAGTATATTTACTGAATAGGATTCCTAGTAAGGCAGTTTCTAAAACTCCTTTTGAGTTATAGATTGGAAGAAAACCTAGTTTAAGACACCTGCATGTTTGGGGTTGTCCAGTAGAAGCACGAGTGTATAATCCACATGAAAAGAAATTGGATTCTCGAACTGTCAGTGGTTACTTTATTGGTTACCCAGAGAAATCCAAGGGGTACAAGTTTTATTGTCCAAACCATAGTTCTAGAATTATTAATACAGGCAATGCCAAATTCATTGAGAATGGTAAAGTTAGTGGGAGTGCTGACAAATATATTATGGATATTAATGAAGTAAGGGTTAATGTTTCATTACCAATAAATGTTCCTGAATCTACAATCATTCCATACATTGTTTCAGATTTACAAAAAAAAACAACAATGAACAATGTTTGAATGAAGTAGTACCCCATAAAGAACCTAACCTTCCAATAGTTGAAAAAATTAAACCATGTGGAATAGCTTTAAGTAAACCTGTAAGGATACAAAAATCAGCTATTTCAAATCATTATTTAGTTTATTTGTAAGAGTTAAATTTTGATTATGGCATTTATGAAGATCCTATTTCATTTTCACAAGCCATTAACAGTGATAAGTCTGATAAATGGATTAATGCTATGAAAGATGAATTAAAATCAATGGCTGAAAACAATGTGTGGGATCTTGTCGAATTGCTAGAAGATTCTAAACAAGTTGGATGTAAATTAGTTTTTAAAACCAAACGTGACTTGAATGATAATATCGAACATTTTAAAGCTAGACTTCTCACCAAGGGTTATACTCAGAAGGATGGCATTGATTATAAAGAAACATTTTCACTAGTTTTAAAGAAAGATTCATTAAGAATCATTATGGCTTTGGTAGCTCAATATGATTTAGAGTTACATCAAATGGATGTGAAAATAGCCTTTCTTACTGGGGATATAAAGGAAGAAATTTATATGGATCAACCTAAAGGTTTTTCCATGGAAGGAAAGGATTATATGGTGTGTAAACTTAAGAAATCAATATATGGACTTAAACAAGCTTCCAGACAATAGTATATTAAGTTCAATGATACTATAACATGTTTTGGTTTTCATGAAAATATCATTGATCGATGCATTTACCGAAAGATTTGTGGAAGTAAGTTTATATTTTTGCTTCTATATGTTGATGATATTTTGCTTGCTGCTAATGATTTAGGTATCTTGTATGAGATAAAATTTTCTCTCGAAAAATTTTGAGATGAAGGATTGAGAGATGCATCTTATGTGATAGAAATTTCTATATTCAAAAATAGATCACATGGATTGTTAAGGTTGTCTCAAAAAGCTTACATCGAGAAAATTTTTGAGAAATTTAATATGAACAACTGTTCAGCAGGTATTGTCCCAATACAAAAAGGGGATAAATTTAGTCTTATGCAATGTCCAAAGAATAATGTGGAACGTAAGCAAGTGAAATCTATTCCATATGCTTCTATTATGGGTAGCTTGATGTATTTGCAAACTTGCACAAGACCAGATATCAGTTTCGTGGTTGGGTTGTTGGGCCGATATCAGAGTAACCCTGGTATTGATCATTGAAAGCTGCAAAGAAAGTGATGAATACCTTCGAGGAACTAAGGATTATATGCTCACATTTAGAAGGTCTAATAGTTGGAAGTGATTGGATATTAGATTCAGATTTTGTTAGTTGTATTGACAATAGAGAGTCAACATTTGGCTGTGTTCCTGTTGGGAGAAGGGGCAAATTTCATAAAAAAATGTCAAACAATCTATCATTGCCTCATCCACTATGGAAGCAGAGTTTGTAGCCTGTTATGAAGTTACAATTCATGCATTATGGCTACGGAACTTTATTTCAGGACTTGGGGTTGTCGACACCATTACCAAGCCTCTGCAATTTTATTGTAATAATTCTGCGATAGTTTTTTCTCCAAAAATGATAAATATTTCAAAGGTGATAAACATATAGAATTAAAGTACTTTACTGTCAAAGAGAAGGTTCTGAAACAAAGAGTGTGCATTGAACATATTAGAACGAATCTTATGATTGCAAATCCTTTAACTAAAGGTTTACAACCAAAAACATTTAAAAAACATGTACTTAAAATAAGTCTTGGTTGTATTGAAGATTGATTATGATGATGTTATGAAACTCTTGAGCTCATTACTATGATATGTTTCTAGTTTTATTAAATTATTTCTTGTTATTTATGCTTGTATACTCTTAATGTTTTGAATAAGAAAATTAATGTATCTTTAAGACAATTAAGTAGACATTAAGTTATTATATAAATTATGTGATAACTTGCTAATATAATAGTATAAGAAAGGGAAGGGAGTATGTAATTTAGATGTGTATAACTGCCATAACTTTATTATGTAATTTATTATGTTAAAGTCAATCATGATGAAAAAATGACATAATAAAAAAAAATCATTTTTATTTACCTACAAAACAAGATGTCTTTCTCATCATAGGACTGATTAACTCGACATCAGTCATAATGAAATGTTTTCTGTACAATTTGTCATTTCCCCACCATTCGGCCCTGTGGACTTTTGATTTGCCAAGCTTCAGACACTGCACCCACAAGCCACTCTCATATGGCTACACCACGACAAGAACATTTCCCAGTGAATTTTTTCTATATCAGGCATACGAATAATGTACCATTTTTGGTACCGCATGCACGAATTTTGGACTCACCAAAACCACAAATTTTGAAGGAAATACTACGTTTTTTTTTTTTTTTTTTTTGACTCGAATAACCATGCCGCTTTCAGGAAATGAAGGCGAGAAGTTCCGTGGTTAATTTTAGAGTCTGGCTGTACAACTGAGATTACAAAGCCGCTTTGAATATTTGTTCTGATGTGCCATCATTGTAACTCTAGCATAAAACCCTATTTATAGTTTCATTCTTCATTTAAGGTTCCAAGACAGTGACTCCTAACATCAGTGAACTTAAGATATATGAGCATAAATAAATCAAATGACAGGAGGCCGCTCTCACAGCCATGCACAGAAATCATCTCCTTATGCACCAGGTATGGATGACGTGTCCACTCACGGTTTCTGGAACATCAAAACAGGCCCATCAGTCAACTTGTTTGCGTTCTCCTGTTCAGCCGTTGTACTGCTTGTTGGTTCATCTACAGCCATGGGGCCAACGTCTGAAACCTGGCAGATGACAATACGAACATTGACTGA
This sequence comes from Calamus simplicifolius, assembly GCA_900491605.1. Taxonomy (NCBI): domain Eukaryota; kingdom Viridiplantae; phylum Streptophyta; class Magnoliopsida; order Arecales; family Arecaceae; genus Calamus; species Calamus simplicifolius. The sequence goes on along the minus strand of UESW01000145.1, from coordinate 63,972 downwards.
GATAAGCGTGAGGAACATTTTATATGATTGTCTTACTTCAGTTAGGTCTATCATAGTCACCTTTGAAGATAAGATCTCCTCGGCCATAGGCTCCGGACCTTTGGCATGGTCTGCCGCAACTTTGTGAGGTTCCTGCATGATTTAGAAATTGAGTACCAAGAAAAATGACAAAGGAAGAACATATGCAACTGGATTGCTAATTTGCTTCTGCAGTGTAACCAATTTAAAAAGATAATTTGCAACATATACAAGAACCATTACTCTATCAAATTTCCCCTGGCATTTGATTTTTATATAGTTCTAATTTGAAACTCATAATTGCAACTTCTGGTTATTACAATAATATTTTGTTCTGAGCGTAGATGGCAGGCTCCGTTAAACATGTGAGGAGAGTGGTAAGAGCCAGACTCAAATTTCAAAGCAAGTTTGAACTAGTGTTAATAACAAAAGAAAAAAGAAAAACAAAGCATCATAGACCATTAGTTGCCTATTTTCTTTGCCTTCTCATATTGAAGAGAATCCAACTGTCATTTTGAAAAGAATCCAGCTCTTATTTCAAACTGACTTTTTACCCTCAATTAGCAATGGTCAGGAATATAATGTTCAAGCTGAGTAAATGACTGGTTGAGTTCCAATCATAGAACTTATTCAAATCCTGGAACAACAGTTTGATACACATGAAAAATCGGCATGCCTTGACCGCAGCTGGTTGAACTAAGGCAACATTGGTCTACGATTTACATTGAACGAATACACCCCATGCAAGCACAATCAAGTTTTAGCCACCATTACATGGATGGAAACAAGACAAATTCCATCCATCCACAAGTTTTAACCTCCTCTAGTCTCTCTGGCCAAAATCACAATGGATCTTTTGACCATTATTTCCATCTTCTAGATCACAGAACCTTGTCCTATATACTTAAAACATCTTATTCCAAAAGCAACTCCTCATGCTACACTTAAGTCTATTTACACTTAAGTTGATTTGCAGAGGCCGCATAATAACAGCAAAGTACTTACTACAACAACAGTTTCAGGTGGGCATTAAAAGGGATCAAATAACACCTAAAGAAGAAACATTTATGAGGCCTCCATCCAAGAAGTCTGCTGAGTAATATCTTGAATCAAAAAGACAATAGCATACATGAGAATTATCACCTGTGCATACATGGTTTAGCAAAAAGGCTTGAGCCCCTATTTTGCATTCAAATGCTCACTTATCTAGTGTAGAATGAAAAACGATGTTCCATGAGACAAACCATACAAACAGAAATGTTGGCATCGACATTTCTGTCCCATTCTTTACCAGACAAATTTATGTTCAAAATACACAACCAACCAATATTGTCAGAGCTTGTTTTGGCCTCATCAATAGCTTCACAAAGAACCTAGTTGTGGCTTAAAAAATTTTATGGGCAATTAAAACTATAAGGATCAGTTGTTTGCAATAAGGAAGTTAAACTGCAAGCTATAATCCCACTGAATTCTTCCGTACAAAAGAACGAAGTTTCAACATAATTTCCACACTTTCCTAATTTAAAAAATATAACTAAATGAAATTGGTCCTTCAAAGTCTGTTAAGGAACCAATTGACAATATTGCACATTAAAAGCATTAACAAATATAAGCCATATGGAAGTGGTAAAAGAAGCATTGAACAAACAGATACCTGATCTTTTAGTTCATTTTCAATGTTCTCCCTCTTGATCCTTCCATTCTGAATACTGTTTGAAAGAGGTTTCCTGTAAGGAAAACACAGTATCAGCAAAAAGTGTATGATAACAGCATAAAGAGAAGAGGGAGGAGAGCAGAAGATGAGTACCGAGATGACTCATCAGGTAGCTTCTGATCGTCCATTTCCATATCAGAATCAAGATCATGTCTCTCATCTGGATCTTCTAAATCTTCATCTGGCTGAACATATCAAAAGTGTATGGTAACTAACTTAATCATTTATTTCATTACCGTAATGGACCCTTTCAATGCATACAGAAAAAGTCCTCCACAAAGAAAAAGTAGAAAAATAAAACTCAAGCACAGCAAAAGATAAAGAAAGCACAAAAATAGTCACTAGTAAACATGCATGGAAGAGTATATGTAAGATGCAAAGGCTAGCTCAGGCATCTTTTATATCTACTAATGATCTTTAAAACCCACCAAAACTAATTCAACGCATTCAAATAATATAGCAAACTTTTTCTAATAAATTTAAGAAACAAGACATAAAACATTAAATCTACCACTATATGCCTCAAAAGATGTGAAAACCCTATCAAGCTTAATAAAAAGGCATGCATCAGTGTCATTGTCATTACAATTGTATACATCCAGCAAATATCTTATCTTCTTTGTTTGGGGGACAATTTTTTCCCAAATGTGATCCATGGCCATAAGTTTGTCTTTCAAAACTAACTTTTGTATTGCGTAATAAGAGATGGGAATTCCTCGAAAGAGATTAGTTCCTTATTGAACACTTCATAATGACTTCTCTGAAGACCAACTTTGAAAAAAAAGAGTAAACCGTGGAAAAAATGAGTCATTTTACTTCTCTTGAAAGAATTGAACATTTTTAATTTTTGCAAGTGGCTAGATAAGATTTTACATGCACATTAGAATTTTGTATAAAGCAACATAAGATATGCTATGCTATTTAGTCCTCCTGTTTTATCAAACTTAGTCTTTTACATTTAGGGGCAAGCATATAAGTGTAAAATTTTGACCATTCACTTCTCAATGCGCAGAAAAACATTACTACATGTTATGAATTACAAACAGCTACAAAAACTTTTGTGACATTACAACCTATGAGTGAAATGCAATACAAAGGGATCGTAGAAGTAGACAAAAACATGCAAAAGAGAAAGAATTATATGACTGAACATCAATCTATGGAAAGGCTCAACAGAGAAGATTATTAGTACCTCTTGAAATTCTGTTTCTGGTGGTTGTTCCTGAAATTGGACGCTGGGAGCATGCCGGAGCTTTGAAAGATTATCTAGAAGCTTTGCTCTTATTTCTTCCAATTGCTGGCGTGTATTTTTATTCTCCATATTACTTGGTGCAACATGAAGTGTATAATCTGGACCAAAATACTCATAATACTCATGTTGAGGCATCTTGTCATCAATCTCAACACCAAGTGCAACTCCTGACTGCTCAAAAGATTTTTTTAAAAAAAAAAGAAAAAAAAGAGAGATAAATATTGAAATGATGTTGAAACCTGCCATTATAGCAAACTCAATGGTAATACCACTAGAGCCCAACAAAGATGAATGATTTAAAAAGCTATCGTGCAAGAACTGATCAGTCAAGCTAGAGTTTTATTCATTAAATCATGTCTAAACAGAAAATAATGTTAGAACAAGTACCTGAAAAGAATAGCTTCAATTTTCTAAATTTTAAGAAGCATGTATGCTATTCCAAATTAATTTGAAAAGGGAAATAAAATTACAGCAACCAAATTGAGAAATATAAGTCCAGTCCTTAAACAAAGATGCCAAGATTTAACAGAAATCAGTTTGAGCACCAGATATCTTGATTATTGGAATGAATTTTCAGAATCTTCAAAATAAATAAAGAGAGGAAAAGAAGAACTGCATAAATGCAGTGTTACTTTCAATAGGAGCCATAATTTCTTTTCAAAGCAAAGGCATGCCGAGTGCAAATATCAGCAATATAAAAGCATGTTATTATAGAGATAAATTGACAAAAAAAAATGTTAATTCTTTAACAATGATAGGTGATGTGGCCGGTGGCGCCACATGGACGCTAACGGCGAAACTAACTGATGGCATAAACAGGGGCAAACGGCCCCGCTTCTTCAAGGCGGCTCCGCTCTTCAGCGAAGCCGCACGTCTCCAAGGCAGCCCCGCTCTTCAGCGGGCCGCACTTTCTCCAAGGCGGCCTCCAGCGGCCCCGACTCCTCCAAGGCAGCCTCAGCGGCCCCGCCTTCTCCCAGACGGCCTCGACGGCCCCAACTTCTCCAAGGCGGCCTCTAGCGGCTCCGACTTCTCCAAGGCAGCCTCGAAGGCCCCGCCTTCTTCAAGTCAGCCCCCAGCGGCCCCAACTTCCCAAAGGCAGCCTCAGCGGCCCCGTCTTCTCCAAGTCTGCACCCAGCAGCCCCGACTTCTCCAAAATGACCTCGACGACCCCGCCTTCTCCAAGTCGGCCCCCAGCGACCCCGACTCTCCATGGCAGCCACAGCGGCCCCACCTTCTCCAAAGCGGTCTGCGCCGCCTAACACGATCAGACCCACCTACCACTTGGCCTGCGCCGCCTGACACGATCAGGCCTACCTACCGCCTGGCCTGTGCAGCCCAACAGAGCCAGGCCCACTTACCACCTAACTCGCGCAGTTGATGGGATCAAGCCCAACAATCGTCAAACCCATGTGCTCGATGGCATAGTTATCAAAACCAGACCGGATCGGCTGGTTCAACCGGTTGAACTGGGATACGAAGGCTAAACCGATCCGATTCTAGCAGAAAACCAGATGTGCAAGTCACCCGAATTAACTCGGTTAACCCGTCCGGTTCACTCGTCAACCGGTAACCCAGCTGAACCTGACGGGTTACGGGTTTATCAATAATCAATGCCCGATGAGCTGTTGCCTTCGTCCCTTCGACTTCTGCAGTTATACGAGCCATCAACCGTCGATGCCCTCGACGATGCCCTGCCTCCGTATCTTCGCCGATGCCGACTGCGCGGAAGAGACTGGCCTTCGTCCCTCGGTGGCTCGGTGACGATACTCTGGCGAAAGAGTCCGTCTAATAACTCATGTTTGCGACCTCATTGGCTTTATTATGACCTCGTTGGCTTTCCAAGAATGATAAACTCAAGGTAAGAACAGATAGTCATTACCTGAAGTTTATCATTCTTCTATTCTATCTCATTTTTTTTCCTTTTGTTTGGAAAAAGGCGATCTTTTTATCATGCTCTGATGCAATTCCTTACTGAAATTCTCCAAATTTTATCCATTTTAGTGCTTTTTCATTGCTATATGATCCTTTTCCTTCTTAGTTTGGCCTTGTTTTCACGTGATTCTTAGAACCCTAGCTGTTTCGACTTCCGAGCCTTATCCCATGTTCTTACCTGGAGTTTATCCGACTTTGAGCCTTATCCCTTGTTCTTATCTGGAGTTTATCATTAAAAATATATTTTATATTAAAATAATTAAATCGATGGTTCAACCAATGACCCGATCGATTGAACCAGTGACCCAAGCCCTTGGCCGGGTCGATGTCTGATCCGGGTCTAACAACTATGCTCGATGGGACCATGCCCATCAACTAGCTCCTATTCACATAACATCCACAAGTTTAGCAGACATTCCTCTTCACTGAACTCCATGTGGCTGATTCCCAGGTAGATACCGAAGATCTATAAAAGGATAAGAAAATTTGAAATAAAGGGTTATGTCTACTCGCACATTTTTCTAACCTAAGAAAAACCCTCCGGTTCTCGGAGACCTCTTCTTTCTGAGAGCTCCTTCAAGCTCTCACTGCTATGACCTCGGTTGCTAACTTGACCGTCGAAGGGTCCCCGCCGGAGCAACCTCCGGCCCGGAACTTCTTGCAGGCTGTCCGCTCCGGAGAAGGTGGTACCAGTGAACAACGTTTCCCGATAGTTGATTCCAGTGATAGGGCGTTAACATATTGGCGCGCCAGGTAGTGAGGTGCGGCCATGGAAGATGAGCTCTATAACACCTGCCTGCAAGCCCTCCTCCCCTTTTTATCAACAATGGTGGTCACGCGTGCTCGAGAGGCCTCCGCCAGCTATCCTAGGGGCCACCTCCAACCGACAGAACAGCAGGAGGCCAACCCTCCCGCTGCTAACCCTTCGGCAACTCCCGCACCACCAGCCACGGCCACTCAAGCTAAGCAGCTGGCCGCGCTCACCCAGCAAGTTCAAACTCTCACGGCGATGATTCACGAACTCCGGAAGCAACAGTCCGTGGCTACCCAGTATCAACCTGCTTCACCTGCACCATCACCCGCTGCCCTAGCTAGTTAGCAGTTTGCTTGGAGGAGATCCTCCTAGCGGGAGACTTGCCGCCATCGTGCCTCTTCCAGAGGACACCATCGGGAGCCCCTCAGGAGGTCGCGCTCCCCCGTTCGTAGTTCAGGCAACTCCTCGGAGCAACGACACTGGGAAGAGCCCAAGCAGAGCCACTATCACCCGCGCTCTTTCCCTTCTTCCTCATCTTCTGGACTACCAAGGAAGATGTTAGCTATCAACCGCCAGGCGGAGGAACGTCTGGAAAATACCACCGACGGCTGGAGGAGCTCACCAGAAAAATCAATAACCAGCCGGAGGAGTACGACGCTCGTCTTCCTTACACTCGCCGAATCTTGGAAGAGCCCGTCTCCTCCAGATTTTCTCCCCCAGCTGGATCCGTACGACGGTACGACGGATCCCCTCAATCACCTTGAAAGCTACAAAGCTCTCATGCAAGTCTAAGGGGCTACTGATGCCCTCTTGTGCAAGGCCTTCCCTGCCACTTTGCGGAAGGCTGCTTGCGCCTGGCACTCCCGCCTATCCCCGCAGCATTGACTCTTTCCGAGAGCTGGAAAGAGCGTTCTTGACGCACTTCGATGCTTGCCGAAGGATCACGCGGGTCGCAGACAGCCGCTTCTCTGTACGGCAGAGGGAGAATTACTTCGAGATTTCATGGCCCGCTTCAAGGTAGCCGCCCTTAAAGTATATCTTCTCGCCCCTCGCTCTCACATCCTCATAGAGATTAAGGGCGAGCCATATCTCCAACGCCCTTCTCCTATGAAGAAAAGCGTCCCTGCGAAAGAGCCGCTTTCACTAGGACTACGGCCACGACACCGACAACTGCTACAACTGAAGCGTGCCATTAAGGAACTCATCCAGCAGGTTTCCTCGAGAAGTATGTCCAAAAGCCACCCCCAACTGTTCCAGCACTCATGGGGCCTCCACCTACTCAAGCTGTTGTTGACAACTCCCCGACGGAGCGAACGATGGGAATGGTATCCTGAAGGGCAGCCTTTTCATCCAAGCGGCCGAAAGGGGATGGGGACTTAGATGATGTAATCCCCAGAGAGGAGTTAGCCAGGGTAGACAATGTAAACAATGAGGGCTTTGTCGTTTCGATGATGATCGCCAAACATCTGTAAAAAGAATCCTGGTTGACAGTGGCAGCTCGGCCGACATCATTACCTACGATGCATTTGATCGGATGGATCTATCTCTTGATTCCCTTCAGCCAGTGACGGCTCCCTTGGTCAAGTTCATGGAGATTTGGTGAGGGTGAAAGGCGAGATCACCTTACCGTGACGGCCGGAACACCGCCGTGCCAGAGCACGGTCATGATGAGATTCTTAGTCGTCGAGTACCTTTGGCATACAACGCCATCCTCGACCGACCCGGCCTTAATCTCCTTGATGCGGTCATCTCCACCAAATGGCTACTCGTCAGATTCCCAACTAACAGAATCGACGAGATGCGAGGAGAGACCAATTCGGTCCTGCCCTACTATCACACAGCGTCAAGCCCTCAGGAGGTCGCGCCAGCCTCAGAGTTGCCGAACCCCAGAGGATCTAGTAAAGGAGGAGAGTCGATCGAGCGGCTGTTGATCTTTCCATTGAGGGACGACCCGACAAGGATGGTATGAGTGGAGAGCTTCTCCCTGCGAGGACCGAGATCATCTCTTAGGTTTCTTATGAGCCAACTCGAACATTTTTGCCTGGTCGGCATCCGACATGCCCGGCATACCATCAGAGGTTATCACCCACAAGCTCAACATCGACCTAAAGCACCGTTCGGTCCACCAAAGAAAGAGGAGTTTCGCCCCTGAGCGACAGAGGGCCATTGACGAAGAGATCAACAAGCTGCTCGCTACCGGCCACATTCGGAAAGCACACTACTCGAGTTGGTTGGCCAATGTAGTCATGGTCCGTAAGGCAAATGGAAGCTAGAGGATTTGCATCGACTTCACCGACCTAACAAGGCATGCCCAAAGGACAGTTTTCCATTGCCCCAGATTGATCAGCTGGTGGATTCGACATCCGGTCACGAACTCCTTAGCTTCATGGATGCCTTCTCTGGGTACAACCAGATAAAGATAGATCCGGACGACGAGGAGCACACATCTCTTATGACCGAGAAGGGCATCTACTACTACAGGATATGCCCTTCGGCCTCAAGAATACGGGAGCAACCTATCAAGGTTGATGAACAAAGTCTTCAAAACCAACTAGGCCAAAACATGAAGGTCTACGTGGACAACATGCTGATGAAGAGCACCCATGCCTCGACCATGTCTCTGACCTGGAGAAGACCTTCAGCAACCTTTGTCGCTACAAAGTTAAGCTGAACCCAAAAGTGTGCTTTCGAGGTCACAGCGGAAAAATTTTTGGGCTTTATGGTTACTCAGCGAGGAATTGAGGCGAACCCAAAAAGATCAGTGTCATCCTCAATATGGGACCACCGGCAACAAGGTGCAGCGGCTCACCGGAAGGGTGATGGCCCTGAGCTGGTTTCTCTCCAAATCAACTGAAAGGTGCCTACCTTTCTTCAAGGCCCTGCGCAAAGTGAACAACGAAAGGAGTTCGAAGGCATTCCTATCTACTCTGCCTTCCTCAGAGGCCGTCAGCTCCGTCCTGATGCGCCTCAACGTGACAAAACCCAGAAGCCGTCTACCATGTGAGTAAGGTACTCCATGACGCTGGGTCAAGTACTCTAAGACAGAGAAAATTATTTTTGCTCTGATCATTTCGCCCAACATCTCCGCCATATTTCAAGCTCATCCCATTGTGGTGCTCACGAACCAACCCCTCAAAGCCCTACTGGCTCGTCTGACACCTCGGGCCGGCTTGCCAAATGGAAAATCAATCTAGGAGAGTTCGACCTTTCATTTCAGGCAAGCCAGCTCTGAAGTCTCAAGTCCTGCCAACTTCCTGGTCAAGTGCACCTAGACAGAGGAGCATACAAAGGAATCCCTGTGGTGCAACCCGACATCGAGCTCGAGGATGTGGGGGAGTTTTAGATCCTTCATGTGGGCGGCGCCTCAAACTCCCAAGAAGCGATGCCGGCCTCATCCTTGCAAGTCTAAATGGCGAAAAGGTGGAGTACGCCCTCCGGCTCCTCTTCAAAGCTACAAACAATCAGGCCAAGTATGAAGCCCTGCTGGCCGGAGTGAGACTCGCCCAAGAACTTAGGGTAAAACATCTCAGAGCCTTCACCGATTTCCAACTCATCTCCGAACAAATCAACGAAGAGTACGAGGCACGGAACGCCGTCATGGCTCAGTACATGAAGAATGTCCGGCTCCTAGTCTTTTCGCTGGCCTACTTTAGCATCAGTTACATTCCTCGGAGTGAGAACGCTAAGGCTGATGCCTTTTCATGCTTGGCCACCTCAACGGGTAGCGTCCTAGAGGGAAACTACATTGAGCACCTACAAAGGTCCAGCAATGAAGATAAAGAGGTCCTCCCGATCGCCCAGAGCTGACATGGATGGACGCCTATGCTACCTCACGAACGACACCCTCCCAACCGACCGCGAGGAAGCCAAGCTGCTCAAATGGAGGCTTCCAAGTTCACCCTTCTAGACGGGCATCTATACAGAAGGTCATTTTCCTACCCCTTCTTAAATGTGTTGGACATGCAGACGCCAACTACATCTCAGAGAAATCCATGAATGCATCTATGGAGACTATCTGGGGGGCAGATTGCTAGCGTAGAAGGCGCTCCGCCAAGGCTACTATTGGCTCACCATGAGGGAGGACGCCGCCAAGCTAGTTCAGAAATATGACGGCTGCCAACAACATGCACATATCCAACAACAGTCGTCTGCTTCATTGAGTCCACTCGACCCCATGGCCCTTCGCCCAACGAGGAATGGACATTCTCGGACTGTTCCCCTCGGCTTTGGGTCAGCAAAAATTCTTGCTTGTCGCCATCAACTACTTCACCAAGTGGGGTGAAGTCGAAGCACTGGCCAAGATCATCGAGAACAAGGTCAAAGCCTTCTTCTGGAAGTCTATCATATCATTTCGGTTTGCCTCACACCATCATCACCGACAATGGCCGGCAGTTCGACAATGCCACATTTAAGACTTTCTGCACCGAATTGAGCATCTGCCATCGGTTTACCTCCATCGACCATCCACAGACCAACGGAGAGGTGAGGTCATGAATCGACCATCCTTCGGGGACTCAAAACCTGACTAAACGGGTCCAAAGGTAGATGGATGGAGGAGCTCCCCAGCATGTTGTGAGCGTACCATACGACTCCAAGAGCCTCGACGGAAGAGACCCTCTTCAGTCTCATCTTCAAATCCGAAGCGGTCATCCCCGTCGAGATTGGCTTGCCAAGTCCCAGGTGAAGTCCTACAATGAAGAAGACAAGCCCACACAGCTGAGAGCCAACCTCGATTTCATTGATGAGGCGCACCATCGAGCACGGCTCCGGATGGCCACTTTCGCCAGCGAGCAGCCAAGTACTACAACGCTCGGGTACATCCCAAGACGTTTCGCCCTACAGATCTAGTCCTCAGGAAGGCCAAAGTATCCAAGCCGATGGAGGGGGTAAGCTATCTCCAAACTGGGAGGGTCCTTACCGCATTGCCAAGGTACTTCACCGAGAAACATACCGGATCGAAGAACTCGGCGAACGACCCATCCCACATACTTCGAACGCGGACAACCTCCACTAATACTATCAATGATGTACCCCCTCCGCTGTTGATAATAAAGAATTTTTCAAATACTATACCTGGTTCATCCTCGAAGCTAAGGACTTGTTAACTAAAGAGCTCGACGGCATTGCGGCTAACGGAACACCACTCGATCCGGCTTGGAAAGGCTCCCGAAGTGGTTCAAGACCCTAACAGCCCCGTACCCACTCGAGTCGCCTCTTGAACCAACACATAAACCCCCAGACGGTTCTAAAGGACCTCGGTGGCATCGCGGCTAACGGAGCACCACTCGGTCCGGCGTGGAGACGCCCCCGAAGTGGTTCAAGACCCTAACAGCCTCGTACACGCTTGAGTCGCCCCTCGGGCCGGCACACAAACCCCCGAGGCTATTCTAAAAGAGCTCGACGGCATCGCGGCTAATGGAACACCACTCGATCCGGCGTGAAGATGCCCCCGAGTGGTTCAAGACCCTAACAGCCCCGTACCTGCTTGAGTCGCCCCTCGGGCCGGCACACAAACCCCCGAAGCGGTTCGAAAGGAGCTCGGCTGCATTGCGACTAACGGAACACCACTCAGTCCGACATGAAGACGCCTCCGAAGTGGTTCAAGACCCTAATAGCCCCGTACCTGCTCGAGTCATCCTTGGGCTGGCACACAAACCTCCGATGTGGTTCTAAAGGAGCTCGATGGCATCGCAGCTAACGGGACACCACTCGATCAGGCTTGGAGACGCCCCCAAGTGGTTCAAAACCCTAACAGCCCCATACCCACTCGAGTCGCCCCTCGGACCGGCACACAAACCCCCAAAGCGGTTCTAAGGAGCTCGGCGGCATCGCGGCTAACGGGACACCACTCGATCCGGCATGAAACGCCCCGAAGTGGTTCAAGACCCTAACAGCCCATACCCGCTCGAGTCGTCCCTCGGGCCGGCACACAAACCCCCGAGGCGGTTCTAAAGGAGCTCGATGGCATCGCTACTAATGGACACCACTAGGTCCAGCGAGAAGACGCCTCCGAAGTGGTTCAAAACCCTAATAGCCCCATACCCGCTCGAGTCATCCATCGGGCTAGCACACAAACCCCCGAGGCGGTTCTAAAAAAGCACGGCGGTATCGCGGCTAACAGGACACCACTCGGTCCGACATGAAGACGCCACCGAGTGGTTCAAGACCTTTACAGCCCCGTATCCACTCGAGTCGCCTCTCGGGCCGGCACACACCCCCAAGGCGGTTCTAAAGGAGTCGACGGCACGCGCTAACGGACACCACTCGATCGGCATGAAATGCCCCCGAATGGTTCAAGACCATAATAGCCTGTACCTGCTCGAGTCGCCCCTCGAGCCAGTACACAAACCCCCGATGCGATTTTGAAAGACTTCTAAACGCGCTTAAGTATTCCCCGGCCAACACCGACACACCCTGCTCGTTCATTCCATAAGATGGCTAAGGGATGAAGGACTCGGCCGACAACACGAGTTCGTGCGGACCCTAGTCGGATTGTAGGAGGGAATGTGGCCACTAGCTACCGAGCCCAAGTGTTAGGACTAACGCGACACCACAAACACATGAAGCGGCTCAGAAGATGAGTTGAAGCTTTTGGATAAAAATTTTTCCTTCTTATTATATTCAAAGCAATTACAAAATCCGTTTCGAAGACGGTTACAAGCAAAGGAAAAGGAAATACAAAATCAAAAGCTTAGAAGTCTATGGCTCGCCAGGTCCCAGCTCTCCGTCGGCCTCGTCCCCGTCGTCTCCACGTCGTTCGGGTCCCCAGGCTGGATAGCTTCAAGCCGTCGATCCTGAAGACTTCAGCCACCCTTGCTTGCAGTGCTCGAAGCCCTGAGCGTAGGCATCAAGGCTAGCTTCGGCCATCTCCTGCTCAAATTCCGGCGAGCTCCGGAACTCCCCGATGGCATTCTGAGCCTGGCCTCGGCTTCTCGGGCTCGAGCTTCGGCCTTCTCAGCCTGGGCTTGGCTCCCCAAGCTCGGCTCTCGGCCTTCTCGGTTCGGGCCTCGGCATCCCAGACTCGGGCCACGGCTTCAACCCTCCTCTGTTCAACCTCCTGCGCCACCACCTCCACCGCAGTGGCCCTCCTCTCGCGGCATGGGCGCCGGCTGCTGCCGTGTCGGCCCGGCTCTCGGCATCCTTGAGCCAGCGGGTCAACTCTTTGACTCTCCTTTCGGTCGATGCCAGGCTAGTCGAAACCACCGCCAGCTTGGCCTCGATCGCGAAGGCCCGATTGAACTCGATCGCCGCCTTGTCTCTGCCTCCCTGAACCGAGCCCTCCACTCGTCCCGGTCGACTTCGATGCAAGGAGTTTGCTGGCCAGGTCGTTCTCACGGGCCTTGGCCTCTTCCAACTTCCGAGCAAACTTCTCGGCCACTTCCTTGCATCAACCCCGGTACTTATCCACTCTCTCCTAGGAGCGTGTGGCCGAATCGCACGTCCAGATCATAGTCCCTGAGGGTGAGGACCTCGTTGGCCATCTGCATGGATCAACCAATCAGCCATAGATCAAGCCAGATGAATACAAAGAGAGCTCCGATAGAAGTTACCTAGAGCACCGATACATACGTCGCATCAAGAAGCCTAACGACGCCCTCACGGTGCAACTGCACACGAAAACATGGCAGATGCACCCTCTCCAGCAAGCGCTCCGCCTCCATGCATCCTCCATTGTCGAGAACTTGGGCGGCGACCACGGTGGCTGGGCAGGGACCTTCCTAACCACCGCTGGGTGGCCGCTTGGACGGGCGGCGCTCCGCCTCGCCTTTGTCTGCCGACCCGCCTCGCCTTCATTCGTCGTCGTGGCCTCCCTCTCTCTGGCCACCGAAGCGACCTCTTCCGCCTCCGACTCAGGAGCCGAGCATCCGCCTTCGGCCCCTAACTCGCCCACTTCAGCCGGCTCCGTGGGGGCTGGAGTTCCGCTCTCGGAATCCAAGTCGACAACCGCCGGCTCGGGGGCAACCGGGGATCTTCCCCAACTTCTTCGGTCGGGGCCGGCTGGCCCCTCTCATCCGTTCCCGCCTTGGCCGCGCAGGAACACCTTCGCTTGCCGACGCCTCGACCAAGACACTCTCCCTCGGCTCCTCCGTAGGAGCCGCCTCTGCCGAGCCGTCTCCGCAGGAACTTCAGAGGCTTGGGCCGGCTCGCTCTGGGTCTTCCGCCGGCCTCACTACCTCGCCGGCCTCCTGCCTCCTCTTCCACATGGCCGCCTTCAGCGTCTTGGTAGGCACCTTCATCGCTGCACAAGGAGCCGACGATTAGAAAATGAAAGGACCAGGTCAAAGGATGAGAAGGACGGGATCTCGCGCTCACCGACTGCCAGGGCCAACTCGGCCTCATAGAGGTTCTCCTCGGCCAACAACTCCTTGCAGAGGGGATCTCGAAGGACATCAGGCGGTCGAAGAGCTCCCGGTCCCTCTCGTCCACAGCTGGTTTTTATTGGGTCGACGTCAGGTTTCCTCCAACTCGTCCTCACTCCATCCACGTAGGCAAACAAGAAACGAGATTTTCATCCCTTAACTTTGGACAGAGGTGAAGTGGCAGAATCCAACCCGGCCTAGAATAAACATCCACCACCCGTCTTCACCGTGATGGCGGAGCTTATAGAGGGCCAGGAACATAGAGATCCTAGCTTTTGAGCCCTGAAAGAAACGAGGACAACAAATGCACAGATGATCCGAATCAAGTTCGGAGTCAACTGCGCTGGGACCAGTCTATACCTATCTAATAGGTTCAAGATAAAAGGATGAAAGGGAGACGAAGCCCGCACCTGAAGAACTCGTACAGAGCTGTCCGACCGGATTGATCGAAGGTCACCCTGTCCTCAGGATCCAAGTGCGGACAGATGGATGAAGCTAGGGACCCTGTACCTACTCCTGAGGTCTTCTACTTCCTTAGGGGTCATTGTGGAAGCTACCCCGGCCCTGCCAAATCAGAACTAGCTACCGGAGGAGAGGCCGGACGAGCTAGGGACAATGGAGCTACCCTAGCTGGAGCTACCCTAAGTGGAGGCGCCCTAGAGGAGACACTCGGGGTGGTGGTTAGACATCTACCGTCAGGCGGTCGCGAATGGTGATACCGCCAACCGGCCGATGCCTTCGGTGAACCAGGGAAACCTCCTCCTCTTCCGAGGATCGAGAGGAAATCACTACAGGCCTTTGCCCTTTCAAATGGCGCGACGGTCCATGGGCTCAAGAGGAGGAAGACAAAGAGCAGAAGGGAAGCAAAAAGAGACTGACCTGATGTCGGGGAAAGAAAATGAAAGTTTCGGACTCTGAAAGCTCAGGGCTTAGGAGGAAGAAGGCAGCAGCGAAGATGATGGCAACATAAAGGTTGCCCTCGACGGGAGGGACGGTTTTATACTAACTTTTTGAATTGCTCGCCTAAGGCAGCACCACGCGGACTTCTGCTATTGCAAGGAGCATCTAGTTGTCAACGATCCCACCAGTGCCCGAGATACGACGCCTCGGTTCTGCCCAGGGAGCATTTGCGGCCAATGATAAAACGTTGGGAGCGGTGAAGTAATGATGGCGCCCATTTTCCCCATTCTTCGAGAGATATTCTCTCGGCACGCCCAACACTGACATCATCTTCTGCGTTTTTCCGTGATTACGAAGGATTTCGAAGCGACAGCCTCGGAAGGATGCGCCGCACCTCCGATAATTGAAGGCGCGCGAAAGTCAACAGTTATTACAAATTTTTGCACTCCTTTCGTCCAAGGATCAGCGGACACGTGCCCCTCAAGCTCAGCAGAGGCATCTGATGTGACCGGTGGCGCCACGTGGACGTTAACGATGAAGCTAACTGACGGCGTAAACAGGGGCAGGCGGCCTCGCTTCTTCACGGCGGCCCCGCTCTTTAGCGAGGCCGCGCATCTCCAAAGCGGCCCCGCTTTTCAACGGGTCGCACTTTCTTCAAAGAAGCCTCCAGCAGCCCGACTCCTCCAAGGCGGGCTCCGCGGCCCCACCTTCTCTCAGGCAGCCTCGACATCTCCGACTTCTCCAAGGCGGTCTCCAGTGACCCCGACTTTTCCAAGTCGGCCTCGACGGCTCCGCCTTCTTCAAGTCGGCCCCAGCGGCCCCGACTCTCCTAAGATGGCCTCAGCGGCTCTGCCTTCTCCAAGTCTGCCCCAAGCGGCTCCGACTTCTCCAAGGCGGCCTCGACGGCCCCGCCTTCTCCAAGTCAGCCCCCCCAGTGGTCCCGACTTCTCCAAGGCGGCCTCAGCAGCCTCGCCTTCTCCAAACGGCCTGCGATCAGACCCACCTATCGCCTGGCCTACGTTGCCTGACACAATCAGGCCCACCTACCGTCTGGCCTGTGCAGCCCGATAGAGCCAGGCCCACCTATTACCTAACCCGCGCAGTTGATGGGACCAAGCCCACCAACCATTAGACTCATGTGCTTGATAAGACCAGGCCCACCAACCAGCTCCTATTTACGTAACAGCCATGAGTTTAGCAGACATTCCTCTTTACTGAACTTATGTGGCTGATCCCCAGGTAGGTACCGAACGAAGGTCTATAAAAGGATAAAAGAATCCAAAATAAAGGGGTACGTCTACTCACACATTTTTCTAACCTAAGAAAAACCCTCCGATTCTCGGAGCCCTTCTTTCTGAGAGCTCCTTCAAGCCCTTACTGCTGTGACCTCGGTTACTAACATGATCGTCGGAGGGTCCCCACCGAAGCAACCTCCAGTCCCGGGACTTCTTGCAGGCCATCCGCTCCAGAGAAGATGGTACCAGCGAACAATGTTTCCCGACGATTGATTCCAGTGATCGGGCGTCAACAATAGGATTTAAAGGAGTTTGTTAACAAAAGAATAACTTGATCATAAAAACTGACGTCAGTTAAGAACTTGAAGTGCAGTATATGGTGGTCCAGAAATCTTTAACAAGTTAGAAAATTAGGTTGAATAAATACCTCATAGCACCAACAACGTGCAACATTCCGAATGGTGTATCCTCCACCACCCAGCAGCAACAATGGCACGTTGAAAGATCTCATAAATTTCACACACTCTGCATGGCCTTTGATGGAAAGGTTAAAACAACCCAAGCGGTCTCCAGATAATGAGTCAGCACCACACTGAAGCACCACAGCACCAGGCCTGAAAACTTCCATCACTTTACCTATTATTGGTTTGAATAGAGAATGGTAACTTTCATCATCAATTCCATCATCTAATGGAACATTTAGAGAGTAATATTTTCCTTTCCCATATCCGGTGTCGTGTATGTCTCCTGTTCCAGGAAAGTAATCCCCAAATTTATGAAATGAAACAGTCATCACTCGGTCCGTTGTATAGAAGGCTTCCTCGACACCATCTCCATGGTGGATATCAATGTCCACATACAGTACACGCTGTAAAAAGATCAGGAAGATATAAATTACAAAAAATGCAGAAGACATACCAAACAGTGAGAACTGAAATCACACAGAGATGCCATATAATATTAACAAAAAACTAACTAGCCAATTGCTTGTAGCTTATCACTTAATGACAACATTTGAAGTTGGAAGAGCATGCCATACAACTTCCTCATTGCTATATAACAATCTTTTTTATGTCTCTTTTCCAATGTTTTGTCAGTATACCATTAGATCAACTTTGAGCACAATGACTACCATAAAGCTGCAGTGTGTGTGAGTTGACTCACTATTAGACCACATAGGTTGAGGACTTAAAAATGTGCTTGGTTAGTGGTTCTATTACTCCAGTGTTTATATTATAGTCAAAATGTAGTTTTAGCTATCCTGAAGACCAGGACTTAGATGAGGCATAGGTTAAGTTATAGTCTGATGGTCATATTCAAGTTGATTTAACTTAAGAACTGTTTAATACATTCAAAAGCAGGAAATACATCATTTATTATTAGTTAAACTACAATTTACATGAAGTTGACCCTATCTTACAACCAAATACTAAAGATACTCTTCAGAATGTTTATGAGGTCATGAGTTGCTCTATACGAGGGTAAAGGAAGGGATACAAATTAAGATTTGTCTTTATAAATAATCAATAATGTAATTCTGTCAATATCATCCAAGCATTAAGGAAAGAGTGAAGCCTACTGCAGACAAGCCCTGTTAGTTGCAATAAGAACTCAAGTATGCAGATGGTAATGCTTTGAATTCAGAGTTGTAATTTGCTAAATATTAGTGACATTTTTTTCCATAGAATAGAACACTCATGTTTTCCTTTCTACTTTCTTCTCCAGTTAGTTATGTACTTTCTCTCATATTTCCTGTCTTTTTTATCTTCCCTCCATCTTCTCATTTTTTCCTGCTTCAAAATATTGTATTCAAGAAATCAACCAAATTTAAGAGATAGAATCTGTATGTTCTTCTTCTCACACCCCCCAACAGGGAGAAAATCAATCCTCCTTAGCTCTCATCTCTATTCTATTTTTCTCTCCTTATGATTAAATCTGATTGAAAAAATAATTAGATTTACTCCACCATAGGATTTCACCACCATGATTTTGTCAAACATAGTACAGTATATTAATTGTTTCCTAGGTTTAACACCCATTACAAAATGCTAAGCGGCAAATCCACACGTCACCATTGGCTAGCAAGTAACCGCAACATCCTTTATTATGTTATCTACTCCAATAAACCTCACCTTTCAACCATTTCTTAAGGATTCACTTCCATTGCGTCAACATTATTTTTTCAAAAAAACTTCATGATACTTCTCAGAAAAAATCTTCATGATACTTCTCATAATTGATTAGCCTCACGGTTGTTTCTCCCACAATCCTCCTAGCTTCTTTTATCCTTCTTTTTTTGAATAATTTTCGCTCTTCTACATCAACCATCATTTGCCTTGGCATCAAGCCCATGCACCACAAAAACCAAAAGAGCAAGAAACAAGCATTCTAGAGATAAACAAAGATCAAAATCGGCATCCTCATCTCCACTGCCCTCATTGTCTCCTCTATTTTTCAGTCTAAATACAAGACTTGCCACCCATAAACCTTACCTAATCTATTCCTCATGACTCTTGAAGATCCTCATGAGAACTATATTTAAAAAAAAAAAAGGAAACAGAAAAAAAAAAAAAAAAAAGAGAAGCGTACCTCATGCCTCTTGAGGAGCTCGAGGATGGCGAGAACGATGTCGTTGACATAGCAGAACCCAGAGGCCTCGCACCTCTTGGCGTGGTGGAGTCCGCCCGCCCAGTTGATGGCGATGTCGTGTCCATGGTTAAGCTTGATGGCGCCGCCGACGGAACCACCGGCGTATGTCTGGCAGAAGTTGTAGAGACCGTCGAAGACGGGGCAGTCCTCGCCGACGTTGAAGCGCTTGAGGAAGCGGCCGTAGTCCTGCTGCGTCTCTGGCGTGATCGACCTCAGAAACGCGACATAGTCGTCGGCGTGGAAGCGGCAGAGGTCGCGCTCGCGGGCTGGGTGAGGCTTAAGGACCTGCATGTGGTGGAGGAGGCCGTAGTGGGCGAGGAGCGAGTGCGTCATCCGGATCCGGTGGGGCTTCATCGGGTGCCCCTGCCCGTAATAGTAGTTCCCCACCTCCGGGTCGTAGAAGTAGCACACCTTCCGCTTCGTCCCGTCCGTCCCCACCGACGGCAACGAGTTGCCCCGGTCTCCATATCACCGCCGCCGGCGAGCCTATTCCTCTCTCTTTGCTCTCCTTTTTCTCTCCTTGGAAGCCCTAATCGGAGAAGGAGAAGAATGGGGCCCTTCTCTCTCTCTGGAGTTCTCTTTCTGGACACCTAATCGGCTTTGCTTCGGAGAAAGGAGAAGTCGGCGGTCGATGTCGAGGAGAAGGAAGGAAATTAGCTGGAGCAATGGACGGTGGAGCTCTGAAGAAGAGAATCCTTCGTCGCTCAGGCGAAGAGAAAGGGGTTTTTATAGGGAGGAAGCTTTGCTTTCCTTTCCTTTCTAGATAAAGGGGCCGAAGATACTGGATTTCCGTGCGGGCTTCCGAGCCGTTGGCAAGAATTATCGCCTCCGCTCATCTCGCAGCGTACGCATCCTCCCCCTCTTTTCCAAAAATATAATATCCGAGTTCTCATTGAATTATAATTAAAACTCAGCGTACCTCTACTTAGGTGACGTGGCAGTGTATGATTGGCAGAAAATAATGTAGCAACTTTGTGATTAATTAACTTTTTTTTTTTTTTTTACTCCATGCTAATTGAAAATTTCACATTACCAGCTTAGTATGGCTAGAACTTTGAAAATCGAATCAGATAATAAGTCGATTGACATTATTTGAGTTGCGGGTTAATCGGGTTTGATCGATGTTATTATAATTAATTTTTAATTTAATAATATAAAATAAATAAAATATAAATTTAAACTTAATAAAAATTTAAAAAATAATTTTAATTTTATTTATTAAAATTAAAAATTAAAAATTAGATTGAATCAGTTCTTTAAAATTTTAATAATTTTTTTTAATTTTTATTAATTATATAAAAATTGATTTTACTAATAAAATCGGATCGGATTAACGATAATGGTTGAACTGGATAGATCGATGGATACGTTTCGATTTTTAAAACCATATATGGTCTTGATGGCCACCAAGGCCCAAAAGGTATTGTTAAAAGGAACAGGAATTCATATATGTATGTATGAAACCATTAATTCTCTAATACATGGTGCTGTTCATCACATTATTTATTTTTAATAAGAAGCACGAGTATGCCACACCAGTTTAAACTTTATACGTCATTTTTGATACTGGAACTGTAACCAGTATCATAATATTTGGACCACAGCATGACCCCTCCATAGTTGCTAGAACTCTTGATCGCAGGGAGCACCTGAGACGTGAGATCGCCGGCAGGAATGAAGCCGCCGCTGGGAGCCGCCTGAGAAGACGCCGGAAGTCCCAAGAAAATTTCTGCGTTGGGGAACGAAGAAGTCCACTGTTTCCACGCGCTCAGAAGGTTGGAAGTGTCGCCGGAGGAATACTGGCATGGAGCGTTGTTGTAGAACTGGACCCAAATGTAGTCGAACAGATCAGTGTTGAGGGCGCCGCCGACCCATGCATCGGGGAAGGGGCACTGCGGTGCCGCCGTCAGGTAGACCTTCTTCCCTTGAGTGCTGTACCCTGCAAGGTTCTTCGCCAGCTCGTCCCAGTGCTGGGTCGTACCGCCTTCGATGTCGAAGTCGATGCCATCAAGGACGGCATCGCCAAGCGGGCGCGACGTAGACTGACCACCTAAGAAATTGTTCCACAGGTAATCTGCCACCTGTCTCGCATCATCGGAGGATGCAAGATAGTAGCTCCCGGCACCGCCTCCGATGGAGAGCAGCACTTTGATGCCCTGGCTCTGGCAAGCTTGGATCTCGCTGCTAAGGCCGGTGCAGCCGTTGGAAGATGGATCGCAGTGACCGGCAAGGTTGATGGTGGGGGTCTGGCCATTTCCGAAGGTGGAGAGGAAGGCTACGTTCACATATTCATAATTTCCCGTAGCACAAGTATCCTTTAACGTGCCTTCATTTCCGTCTTGGCCCCAGTAGATGGCAATTCCTCCTGCGTAAGACCTGTCAAACAAAGCAAACACCAAAAGAGAAAGGAAAAGAGTTAACGCCATGGTAGCGAATTTTAGTCTTCCCGGAAGTTGAGCAGCAAAGGGAGGATATGCTATAGATCACTGATGGTTAATTGGTGTGTGGGATATGGAGGAGATCGAAGCCCTTTTTATAGGAAACCCACCCACGTACCCGTCCAACACGGTGCTCTGTTTTCAGACTTCAGTCTTCGGCCTTAAGCCTTCAGACTTCGGCCTTCGGAGAAAGTTGGGGAAACCGTGGCGTTTGGGTAACTTGATGGTGCGTGGTCATCCCGCCGCCGGTCGCAAGTTTATGAAGTCTCGTAGTTCACACTGGAATAGCGGAAAGAAATAGTTTTTCTTTTTCTTCTCCTCTGAATTCTCCTGGTTCACGCTAGAACAGCGGAAAGGAATAGTTTCTTTTCTTTCTTTCTTTACATCTCTGGCCAAATCCAAGTCCAGGGAAAATGCCCCATTTCAAAGAAATCTCGAAGTCATCGTATCGAAGCCGACTACATTCTTTTCGTCGATCAGCCCGACGGCCCCTTGAGCCGGGCGCATTTATGAACAATTTGAGCGCAATTAAGTTCAAGAGAGATGTCGCGACAAATCGATCAGTTTCAGAACCCATCTCTATCGGAAGGCCATACACCTGCTTCCATTGCTCCACGATTCCACGGGAGGTAGCACGCAGAGGTTCCTCCAAATTCTCTCGTTGGGAGAAACCGGAAATTATGTCATTAAAAGAGGGAAGGGTTGGGCTGTGAATTCTGTCCGTTTGAGGGCATCATGGAGTAGCTGGTGCAGTACGATGCAGGCACCCCTAAGAACGGTGATGTTGTAGGTGAGCTTGAATGAGATTGAATTGGTTTTAAATGAAAATATAAACTTGACTCAATCAAAATTGATTTCAAAATTTTGAATTCAGGACTGAACTAATTTGATCCTAAAACTAACTTAACACTAACTCAATTAGAACGGTTTAGTTCTTAGTCGAGATAAAAATTAATTTTTGTATTTGACATGTGTTTGATATTTAATAACTATTTTATTGTCTTAATTATCTTTAATAAAAAAGATATATGCTATGTTTGTTAACTAGTTCACTACTTAAGGTTTCTAAGTGGAGATAGTAAGTAATTCAAGAAGGGTATGTGATGTTCTAAGTTCAATCCCATGAATTGAAGATCAGTTATAAGATTTTGAACCAAGAACCAAATCAATCTAACTCTATTAGATCAATTTGATATCAATTTTTGGATTATTCTAACCGATCCTTCACCTATGCTTAATGATAACAACCTAGAAGCCACATAGGTCGGACCAAGTTGGGCTCAGATTGGACCAAAGAAACAAGGAAAAGTCTTTGTACATCGCCTCCGATGCAGCAAGTCCTACGTGAGCTGCACCGCCTCTCCTTATTGGTCCATGTAGATCCTACGTGGCCTAACGATGCGGAACGGGATAGCTCTAATATGATGTTACGTTTTGATCGTGACATCTATTAAAAGTGCTTTTCCTTTATTTTAAAATTGGTATGCGGATGAAAATGCCTTTTTCCTCCAACCTACTTCTACCCACAATTTTTTCTTGGATTATATTTGATGCAAGAAAAACTCTTTCCAATTTTGAAACATTCTTCCCTCTCACTTTTGCTTTCGGGTGCAAGGAATCAGTTCAAGGTTTGAGCTAGATCCTTTCCCCTTGCTCTGAGAGTCCGGTCTAAGGATTTCTTTCTATTTTGATTTTCGATCAAAAGAAAATATTTCAGCTTCGAAACTAGAATATCTAGCTACTGAAGACTTCTTCATAAACTTTTGGAGAAAATGTCATCTGCAGCGGAAGTAAAAAGTCCTTGTTCCCATATCTTTTTATTATTCTTTTATTACATTAATTATTTTGGTCGTTAGAAGAAGTTAATACATTAGAAAACCGTTTAATGCTCATGTAACATCCTTAGACCAAAATAGTTATGACATTTTGGGAGTCATAACTCAGTCCTTTAGCGAATGTCAATACCTTTAGTTTAATATTTTTCTGCACGAATGTCATACTCTTTTAACTAGGATATTATATCTTATGAACTAGGGTGTCGTCAGAGTGTTTCAGCTTATATTTTTCGTTATTTTCTGTTCCTATAGCTCTAGTGTCATCATTTTACAACTCAGGTATCGTACTATATTTTCTGGGGTGTCGTAAGTTTCTGCATTTAGTTTTAGCTAGGGTATCGTAATATAAGAACTAGGGTGTTGTAATATGAGAGCTAGTGTGTCGTCAGTTCGTGGCTTAACAGTTACATCTAGGGTGTCATTATATAAGAACTGGGATGTCAAAGGTTTGTAACTGCAGTGTTGTAATGTTTCTTTAGGTGTCGTGAGGCTAGGATGTCGTAACAGTTTTTTTGAGGTATCGTAAGTTCTATAGTTATCATTTGAAGCTGAGGTATCGTCATTTGACAGCTCAGGTGTCGTAAGTTATTTTTCAGGATGTCATCATATTATAGCATTCAATTTCATTTCAGGTGTCATAATATGAGAACTGGGGTGTCTAACAGTCTTTCTAGGGTGTTGTAAGTTCATGGCTTAACAGTTACATCTAGGGTGTTGTTATATAAGAACTGGGGTGTGGAATAATTTTTTTTGGGGTGTCGTAAGTTTCATAGTTATAATTTTCGATATTTCGATTCTCCATTTTACAGCTTCGATGTCGTAAGTTATTTCTGGGGTATCGTAAGTTCCTGCCTTAGCAGTTTTAGTTAAGCTGTCATCATGTTACACAGCTCTGTTGTCGTGAGTTGTTTTCTAGGGTATCGTAAGTTGTTTTCTAGGATATCGTAATTCTCAACGATGTCTTTAACTGTTAACGGATGTCATAGTTTTATTCAGGGGTGTCGTAAGTTGCTTTCTTGGGTGTCGTGAGTTTCAATCATGTCTTTAACTGCTAAAGGGTATCGTAATTTTTATCTGGAGTATCGTTAGTTATTTCATGGGGTGTCGTTAGTTCCTGCCTGAATAGTTTCAGCTAGGGTGTCATAATATGCGAACCTTAGTATCGTTAGGCCCTACCTCAATGTCTTATGAATGGGTATCATCATTTTATAGCTACGGTATCATTTTTGTAAACTAGGGTATCATGACTTTTGAACTCGGGTGTCGTAAGTTCATGTCTTTAACTGTTAATGGGTATTGTAGTTTTTAACTAGGAAGTCATACATGGAGCCATTATTCAGACCATAGATGGCTTGTATTCCTGGTATCTAGGGTTCGAACATAATTGGTTATCATATTTCTTTAATTAAGGTGTTGTATTTCTTTAACCTGGGTGTTGTAATGCTTTGTCATGATATATTGACAGCTAAATTTATGGATATCATTATTCATGACTATGTGCCTATATTTTTACAGACGATGCTGAAATTATAGATTGAAAAGAAATTGAGCACACTCCCGACCATGCACCTTCACCCATCGCTTAAAATGAGGGGATGATACTGTTATTCCTCAAATTGGAATGAAATTCAATTCAGTAGATGATGTATATACTTTCTACAATGGATATGCAAAAAGAGTTGGTTTTAGAATCACAACAGTGTGTAGCAGGGCCAACTACAACAAACAACTTTGCTTCTAGCACCTAGCGTGTTAGAGGTAAGACAAATCTAGAAAAATAGAAAAGAGTATAAATCATAGGGATACTGGCAAAGTTGATTGTATGGCATCAATAAAAGCAAGACTGAATGCTACAAATGGTAAATGGATATTGGTTGAGGTTTCTCTAAAACATAATCATCGGATATCCATAACATCAACTGGTTTTCTATGGTCCCATAGGAGGATCAGCACACCAGAGAAGGCAGAGATTAGCAATTTACATACCGTGAATGTGCCCACAATTCAGATATACTCTACCATAGCAAGAAGAAAAGGGGATAGAAGATAATTGGATTTCACAGAGAAGGATGCTTATAATTTCATTTGTCGCAAACGTCAGTCTAAGCTGAAAGAAGGAGATGCTCAGTCGATGGTAATCTATTTCACCGAAATGCAAGTCAAAAATCTCAATTTCTTCTATACGTTAGACCTTAATGATAATGGTCATCTCAGGTCTATCTTCTGGATTCATCCAAGGTCAAGATTGGCATGCACATACTTCGGTGATGTTCTAAGCTTTGACTCAACCTACTTGACAAATAGATATCAAATGCCTTTTTGTCCATTCGTCGAGATCAACCATCACGAATAGTCCACTTTGCTTGGTTGCGCATTGTTGTCTGATAAGAGGACTGAGACATATAAATGGGTTTTTCAGTCATGATTGGATGTAAATTGTGGCCAAACGCCTATTGTCGTAATAACTGACCAAGATAAGGCAATCAAGGCTGTTTCTAGGGAGGTTTTTCTTAACACACGACATCAATTTTATCTTTGACATATATTGAAGAAAATACTTGAAAAGATTGGCCACATTTGCACAACAAATCCTAAATTTATGGTTGATTTCGATGAGGTGATATATGATTCACTGACCATATAGTCATTCGAGGAAAGATGGGCACATCTTATGGAGAAATAGAAAGAATGCAAGGCTATAGATTGGTGCAATGTCCTTTACGAATGTCGGGATAAATGGGTCCCAGTTTACCTTAAGGATATATTCTTCGTAGGTTTGTAGGACATTGTGTTTGCTTCATGTTCATGTTCAATGCTTCTTTTTTTGACATAGTTATGTACAGGCATGTCATCTTCATAAAGGAGCGAGGGCATCAATCACTTCTTTGATAGGTTTATAAATTCGAAGACTACACTCACGAAGTTCATAGATAAGTACGAAGATGCCTTGGAGAAAAGGTATGAGGCCGAAAATGAGAAAGATAATAGGACATTGCAAACGATTGCTTTCCTAAAGACATCCTCACCTTTTGAGAGGCAAGCTGAGGAAAGTATACAAGGCGCATTTTCAAAAATTTCAGAATGAGATCCTTAAAATGGCTGCATCAAATACTAAATTGATCAAGGAAGTTGAGAACTGTTGTGTATATTTTGTAAAGTCATATGAAAGGATTGAAGTCGATGGAATCGGCAAGGAGATGATAAAAGATTATGTCGTGTCATACGACAAAAATATTGAGGATGTCCAATGCCAGTGTCGATCCTTTCAGTTCAACAGTTACCTGTGTAGGCATGCCTTATTGGTTCATCATCAAAGCGACGTATTTCGTTTACCAAATAAGTACTTTCTGAAGAGATGGTGTAATGATATGAAATGTCAATTCGATGATTTTGACTGCAATATTGAAGGTTGTGATAAAAGCACACGAAAATCATAGTATGCAATCACATTTATTTATTTGAAATGTTTAATATATGTTTTTGATAAAATTATGTTATTGATTGTAGATATAGTTTGTTGAGTCATCGGATGATGAAGCTCGCAAAGATAGCCTCCATATCTGAAGATGCATTTAATTTAGTGATGGATGATCTAACACCAATATTCAAAATTGTCGTGGATGCTAACTGCGCAGCTAAGGCAAGTAAACAACTTGTAATTCAAGATCCGGAGCAAATTAGGACAAAAGGTCGCCCAAGAGAGAATAGATTAAAGGGTGGAGTTTAAAAGAAGTCAAAAAGATCAAGGAAAAATATGGTCAAGGCATCCGTTGACGCTTCCTCAATGCAAAATGAAATAAGAGCTAGTTCAAGCAACAGATAGACTTGTATGCAGTCAACTAACACCGGAGAGGATATGAAAAGAATTGTACCACCTTTCGAAATATTAATAGACAAGTTTGATGCTTATGTATTCAATCAACTAACACAGGAGAATATATAAAAATTTTTGTCATCAATGATAAAGCACGGGTGTTGTACCTTTATAACTAGGTAGTCAAAAATCTGAAGTATCGTAGCTATTTTTTCGGCCAATTTCCTCCTTGAGATGCCGCAAGTCTCATCTACAGAGTTTGTTTTAAGCACTCGTGTCGTTGCTTTGTAACTAGGGTGCCTTAGTATCTCTTTTTTCGACCAAATGAAGGATTGGAAAGTATCGTCAGCCAAGTGGAGACTCTTGCTTTGCTATTTATGAATACGCTTGCATGGGCTACACTATATATGAATCGAGGATCGTAACATAGAGTTCGATTTAGGCTGTTACGACACCCCAGTTCTCATCTAACGATACCCTAGCTTTAATGCGACAACACCCGAGCGGAGACTGTTAAGGCAGGAACCTGCGATATTCCCAATTTAGGCTGTTACGATACCACAACCTCACGTAACAACACCCTAGCTTTAAAGCGACGATGCCTGAGCGGGGACTATTAAGGCAGGGACCGATGACATCCCTAATTTAGGCTGTTATGATACCCCTGTTCTCATCTAACGACACCCTATATTTAATGCGATGAAACCCGAGCGGGGACTGTTAAGGCAGGAACCTGTAACGTCCCCGATTTAGACTATTATGACACCCTAGTTCTTATCTAACGACACCCTAGCTTTAATGCGACGACACCCGAGCATGGACTGTTAAGGCAGGAACCCGCGACATCCCCGATTTAGGCTGTTACGACACCATAGTTCTAATGTAACGACACCCTAGCTTTAAAGCGATGACACCCGAGCAAGGACTATTAAGGCGGGGACCGATGACATTCTTAATTTAGGCTGTTACTATTAGTGTATGCCCTAGATCCAATTGGATTGAATGCAATATACATTATATGAATACAAATCAAATAAAATGGTTTCTTTATCTATCCAGATATTTTTTATTTGATATATTTGTCTGTGAGATAAAGTACAAAAGAATGTGAACCATGCATATGGAATTTGTAATAGAGATTACAAATTGTGAGATCCAAATTGCACATTATGGTTTGATTCTTTAAACTTCCTTAGTCGATGTGTAGATGGGACTGGACACCATCGAACACCATGAGACTGGCACACATTGCATATCCTCACCCTTGGATGAGCAGCTGATTTCACAAGCTGAAGTATGAAGATACTTGGATAGGTATGTGGATGCTCGTTATTATAATGATGCATTGGATGACCCATACAGAGATCTCATATGGATATTCTATATAGTGTCGATGGTTGATCTCTAATGATGGTGGTGTGAGTGATCCTTTGACTTGAGATCTTCATTGCATCTCATGTATGGAATATCATGCTTTGACTACATCCAAATGTCGCTCTAGCCACGGGTGGCAAATATGGTGTCGGTTAGGTATAACATGAAGCACATAAAGATGGTGTTTGATTAAGACAGGATTTGTCTCCTTTAATAAAAAGGGTTATATCCCACGGCCACTTGATGGATTAAATTGATTGTTAAATCCTTGCAAGGTTGAGTTGGAATTCGAAATGGTTTCGAAGTTCTAATTCATATGAGTCAATTTTGGATGAATTAAAATGAGAATTAAATTAGATTTAATTCAGATAAGATGATCAATTAAATAATTGAGTAAGATCCAATTTAAAGAAGATAAAATAATAATAGATATATATGATCCATTATAGTAGAAGGAATGTTAAGAAGAAATTATTTGTGCATATGATGAACAAATAATTGGATACCCAAATATGACTTGATCTATGTGATGGATGGCTCTGATTATTTGGGTATGGATGAAAAATCTCAGCCATGTGAAGATGGAATCATGCCCATAGGATGAGGCATGATGAATCTTTACGATTCAATGATGAACACGTACAGATTGGGGCATGTAGTTATGAGATAACTAACTCCTAATTTCTGAGATTGTGACACTTGGATTAACGTTACCATGTCGTTACCATGAAAGATGCCTCTTCTGTTTCTTTGGATTAACGTTACCATGACGTTACCATGAAAAGATGTCTCTTTTTCTTCTTCTTCTTTCTTCTTTGGAATGTTTCTTTCTCTCCCTCTCTCTATAAATATGGTTCCTTCCCCTAGAAAGTATGAGCGTGAGAAGAAAAATATTAGAGATCTTCGGAGATATCTTCTGTTTTGAACATTTCTATAAGGGGATTCAAGAGGCGCTAGCACCCCTATTTCCCTAAGTGTCATCTTCATACCTTGAAGGTTTTCATCCACTCTTCTCCGCGTGGATCACCGTTAGAGGCCGGACACGTGAACGGCTAGTGGCAGAGGATTCATCAGCTTCATCCTTTTTCAGGTATGAATAAATCTAATATTTTAGATTTTATTTGTAATTTAATGAAACTGTTCCTAAGGATCCTGGGCATTTGGAAATTTTGTATTATATCTTCTGCTATGTTTTCATAAATTTGATTCATATCTAGAATAATTAATTCCCAACAGTTACGACACCCCAGTTCTCATCTAACGACACCTTAGCTTTAATGCGTCTAACATGAACCCACGACATCCCCGATTTAGGCTATTACGATACTATAGTTCTCACGTAATGACACCCTATCTTTAAAGCGATGACACCCAAGTGGGACTATTAAGGCAGGAACCCATGATATCTTCGATTTAGTCTATTACGACACCACAATTCTCATCCAACGATACCCTAGCTTTAAAGTGACGACACCCAAGCAGGGACTATTAAGGCAGGAACCAACGACATCCTTAATTTAGGCTGTTATGATACCCTAGTGCTCATCTAACGATACCCTAGCTTTAGTGCGATGATACCCGACACTACTAGAAAAGTGTGATTTACCAAGGGATTTTATCAAGAAAAAAATCCCTTGCAATTTCGAGGGATTTTTCGATAAAAAATATAAACTATAAAATTTTTTGATAAAAAATATATTTTTTGAGGGATATTTCTAATATAAATGAGTTCTGTATAAAAAAAAATTGTGGGTCTTTGATTGGATAATAAGTCGATTGACATTTGAATTGTGGGTCTTTGATCGATGATAACATAATTAAATTTTAATTTAATAATATAAAAATAATAAAATAAAAATTTTAATTTAATAAAAATTTAAAAATTTAAAAATTTTAATTAAATAAAATTAAAATTTTAAAAATTAAGTTGAATCAGTTCTTTAAAATTTTAAAAATTGGGTTGAACTAGATAGATCGTTCGATACGTTTCGATTTTCAAAATCATTGTCTTGATGGCCACCAAGGCACAAAAGGAAATTTCTATTTGCATATCTCAAATTGCTTAGTACACCCTTCAAATTTTTTTAAAAAAATCCTAAACTACTCTTAGCACCCGTCTCCTTCCTCCTTCCTTCCTCGGCATCGATGCCCCCCTCTCCTCCTCTCTTCTTGGTACCATCCCCTACCCTTTTCCTAGCCCCCGTCTTCTTTCCTTCCGTCCTCGGCACTACCTCTCATCCATCCCCTTTACCCTCAGGCCTTTGGCTTCGGTCTCCTTCCCACTCTTTAGCTCCGGTGCCTCTCCGACATTGTCTCGTTCCCTTCTTGGCACGGTGCCAGAAAGGGGAGGGATGCGCCGGGGTCGAGGGGGTGGGGGCAGTGCCGGAGAGGGAAGGAGATGGAGGCCAAGAGGAAAGGATAGAGGGCCGGAGAGGAAGGAGAAGAAGGGGCTGCCTGGGAGGGGAGGGAAGGGAAGGGAGGGGGAGACGGGATCAGAAAGAGAATGGAGGGTGGTGCCAGAGAGAGAGAGGGCTAGTGCCAGGGAAGGAGGGGAGGAGATGGAGTATCAAGGTAGTTCAGAATTTTTTTAAAAAAAAATTGTATGGAGGCAGGGTGTACTGAGCGGTGCAAATAGAAATTCCCGGCACAAAAGGTGTTGTTAAAAGAAGCAGGAATTCATATATGTATGTACGAAACCATTTATTCTCTAATACATGGTGCTGTTCATCACATTATTTATTTTTAATAAAAAGCACGAGTATGTCACACCAGTTTAAACTTTAAACGCCATTTTTGATGCTGGAACTGTAACCAGTGTCATAATATTTGGACCACAGCATGACCCCTCCATAGTTGCTAGAACTCTTGATCGCAGGGAGCACCTGAGACGTGAGATCGCCGGCAGGAATGAAGCCGCCGCTGGGAGCCGCCTGAGGAGAAGCCGGAAGTCCCAAGAAAATTTCTGCGTTGGGGAACGAAGAAGTCCACTGTTTCCACGCGCTCAAAAGGTTGGAAGTGTCGCCGGAGGAATACTGGCATGGAGCGTTGTTGTAGAACTGGACCCAAATGTAGTCGAACAGATCAGTGTTGAGGGCGCCGCCGACCCATGCATCGGGGAAGGGGCACTGCGGTGCCGCCGTCAGGTAGACCTTCTTCCCTTGAGTGCTGTACCCTGCAAGGTTCTTCGCCAGCTCGTCCCAGTGCTGGGTCGTACCTTCGATGTCGAAGTCGATGCCATCAAGGACGGCATCGCCAAGCGGGCGCGACGTAGACTGACCACCTAAGAAATTGTTCCACAGGAAATCTGCCACCTGTTTCGCATCATCGGAGGATGCAAGGGAGTAGCTCCCGATACCGCCTCCGATGGAGAGCAGCACTTTTGTAATACTCGGTTCCTACGAATCAAGTTTAGGTTAATTCTAATCCGGTTCATGCGAATCAGGTTTAAGTTAATTCTAATCCGGTTCATGTGAATCAGGTCTGGATTATTTAATGTGTTGAGCAACGCTTCGCTCGCAGCAATAACGCTTTGTTTCTCCAGATCTCATAACCGAAGCGTCTCGCTGCGACATTAAAAAGGCAGGGGGAGCCCTCCCTCCTAGTGCTCTGAGTCCGCGTCCCCTCCAGGTAATTCTCTGCCCATCCTCTTAGTGCTAGAGAGAGAGAGTTGCCATGGGAGAAAGAGGAAGAGAGAGAGAGTATCAGGAGAGAGAAAGAGAGAGAGACAGCGGGAGAGAAAGAAAGAGAAAGCGAGCGGGAGAGAGCGGGAGAGAGAGAACCAGAGAGATCGCGAGAGAGGAACCAGCCGATCCCCTTGGTTCAGGCCCGGCGGCGTGCTCGCCGCCGCGCCGGGCCTGATACTTGGCCGGCGACCCCGCCGGCGCCGGGGAGGCGTCCGGCGGGGTGGTGGCGGAGAGAGAGAGAGGAGAGGGAGGGCCAATTGGCCCTCCTCTCGCGCGGTGGCGGAAGCCGGCTTCCGCCGGTTGGTTCGGGCCTGGCGGCATGCTCGCCGCCTCGCCGGGCCCGAGGTTAGGCCTGTCACCTCCACCGGCGCCGGGCGTGCGTCCGGTGGAGGTTCGTCCGGCCAAGGTGGCCGGCCGTGCCGCCGGCACAACTCCGTGCCGCGCGGGTGAGTTGTTGACGCTGCGAGAAATTGAGGGAGAGGGAAGGGGTTTGGCGGCCGGCCGCGGCGGCAGCCGGCTCTGGCCCGGCCACCGGCGGCCGGGCCGCCCTCAATTTGGCCGGCGGCGGCCCCGGCCGCGGGCCATGTCCCCATCCCCTGTTCGGTGAAACAGGGGATCGGGAGGGATAAGTGTTGAACCGAGCCGGCTGGGCCAGCCGGTTCAGGCCTTTCGAGCCGTGCAGTGAGCCGACTTTGGGCTAAATTTTGGGCCCTGTAACGGGCCAGGATTAAAAAATAATTATATGGCTAGAATTTGGGTGAATTCTAGTTTCTTGGGGTATTTTTACTTCCCCAATCGGGTGTGTGTAGTGGGAGATATTCGAGCCCAAAGTAGGGCCCGTGAACTAGTCTGGGTAGAAATTCTAAGGGTCATTTTAATATTCCTTGCTAATCAATTAATTGTGTAAATGATCCTGTAGGTGCTCAAACATCTGACTAGCTTATTTATACCTATTGGATTGCGTACTGAGGTAAGTAGGCCAGTTATCAGTATTTAATAATTGATTCATGAATGTTTAAATTGCGAATTGTGATGTGAAGAATTGTAATTGGATAAATTGTAAGTAGATGTATATTATGAATACATGGCTGTTTATGTGCTATGATTTCATATGTGGATGCTATGCATGAGAGATGCAGTTATTATGACATTGATGTGATATATTACATGCTATTGTTCAGTAGGTATAATCCACTGTTTATGCAATATTGAGTTGTTATTGACATGATGAGTGCATGTGATGTGAGGTACTGTTATGTGTCGCCGCGGTCCTCCTTTATCCTGTCATACCACACACACGTCCAGCGGACGTGTTCGGATGGATTTCAACATGGCGTGACCCTGGTATCTCGACCTTTCGGTAGGGGGGATGCTTTAAGGGAATGCTTGTTGGTATATTATTGGCGTGACCTTGGTATCTCGACCTTTCGGTAGGGGGATGCTTTAAGGGAATGCTTGTTGATACATTATTGGCGTGACCCTGGTATCTCGACCTTTCGGTAGGGGGGATGCTTTAAGGGAATGCTTGTTGGTATATTATTGGCGTGACCCTGGTATCTCGACCTTTCGGTAGGGGGGATGCTTTAAGGGAATGCTTGTTGATACATTATTGGCGTGACCCTGGTATCTTGACCTTTCAATAGGGGGATGCTTTAAGGGAATGCTTGTTGGTATGTTATTGGCGTGACCCTGGTATCTTGACCTTTCAGTAGGGGGATGCTTTAAGGGGATGCTGGCTGGTACACTATTGAGATATTGCAGGGCCGTGGGTCACATTTACAGTTACCAGTGAGAGTATAAACAGTGGGTTTACTTATATAATACAATTGAGCGGTTATGGATGCAAATGATTGGTATTATATTCATAAGTGCCGCCGTGGTTCTCCTTTGTTATGGGGTATTGCAGGGCCATGGGACACGCATGATATAATACTTACATTGCATAATAGAGTGATTGTGAATGCAAAAGAATGAATTATATTGATATGTGCCACCGCGGCTCTCCTTTGTTAGGGCATATAGAGGCCACACATCTAGAGGATGTGCTCAGATGAGGCATTGTAGGGCCGTGGGACACATATAATATAATATGACAATGAATTGTTTATATGCACTGATAATTTGCTATGATATAATACAACAATGATGAATGCAAATGATTTGGATTATATTTATATGTGCCGCCGCGGCTCTCCTTTGTTATGGGGCATTGCAGGGCCGTGGGACACATATGATATAATATAACAATGATGGGTTTACTTACATTGCATGTTTGAGTATTTGTGAAATGTTTATGCATGCAGATCATTTATATGCTTATTGATTGCTATGCTATGATTTGACTGTATAACGTGGCTTACTTACTGAGTGTAATCTCATAAAAATATTATAATGTTTTTGCTACAGGACCATGAGATTTGAGAATAACATGTTGGAGTGATGGACCTCAACTCAAATAAAATATAGATTTTGTTTATTGCTATACCAGTGTATTTATGTGTAGGGCTTGATGCCCAGACTATATTATGGTGGCGTGTAAGGAACCATAGGTTCGTTGGAGCTTCTATTTAAAATAAAGTGGATTCATATGTTGATGTAACCCCAGTAATGCTTATGTGTAGGGCTTGTAGCCCCAAATCTTTAGTTATGAATTGTATTAAAGACATGGACTTGAATGATATAGGTTGCTGCTTTTCTTGAATTCAGTGTCATGTTTCGGGACGCCTTGCGTGCCCGGCACGCGGCGGGTTGTCACCCTAGCTCAAAAAATTTGGGTCTGGGGCGTGACAGCTTTTATGGTATCAGAGCACTAGGTTATGACCCTAGGGACACAGACATATTGACATGATAACAGGTAGAGAACTTATGGCCCTAGGGACACAGACATATTGACATGATAACACGGAGAGAACATATTTTGATGACATTATACTTAGAGTCACCTGACACTTTAGTTTATGATGATATTAACCACATCTAATTTATCAGAAAATAGTTATGGCTCGCCATACTAGGAGCCAACTGTATGAGGAGGACTCTCTGGCCGGTAATGCTGATCAGCCGGTGGGTCAAGGAACTACTGGAGGTATGGCCCCTGCCAACCCAGTAGGAACTGAGCACCAGCGATTCCAGTCTGAGATGCTTCAAGCTCTCTCGAGTATGGCGCAGTCTATGCAGGACATGCAGCATCAGAGTGCGCAGCGGAAGCATGGTGGGCCCACAACCCATAAGACCCAGGTTATGATCTTAGGGATATATGCATAATGACACTCTAGGAAAATACTTGGATGACATTGAGACAATTATGACTTTCAAGGAATTTCATGAATTATGCTTTGGGAGCTTGAAATTTAAAGTTTATCAAGATATTAATTGAATTACAAGTTTGATAGGAATTGAGAATGAACTATCACAAGTCAATAATATTATGTGGGCTCCCTAGCTGGTAGCCTTGATCAGTGGGGAGGTCAAGGGGCTTCTAGAGGTTTTAGCTCCATTAAACTTGTTGGAAATGATTCGTAGCAATTTTAGACCTTTAAATAATATGGGTAGATGAAATTTTAATTGGATATGCAATAAAAGACAGATGAATATATGGAATATGATATAGTAATTGAAAATTGCAATTGATGACTAATATAACTAAACACCATTATGTCCATATTGCAATTGAGTTGATATATGGATCTTGAGGTATTAAATCTGAATTTAATGAATTTTAATTGTAGAACTTACATTATTGATATTGTAAGATTATGAACTCATCTGCTGGTTATAGGGATGATTAATATTGATGATATTTTGGGAATGGAGTATTTAATTACATGTTTTTGATTAATCACAATTGAGTACTTTCTGAATTCAAGACTGGATGATAAATTATCAATCAGCCATGAGTGGCATATCTATATTCAAAGAAAATGAATTTTAATTACGATAATTATGAAAGATATCTTCAATGATTGGCATAATGTTCATTGATGTTAGCTTGAAGTATTCAAGAGTGAAACCAAGTATATTATGATGATTGATATAAGTGTAGTAATGATTAATGGTACATTCAACTATTCAAGAGTTGAGAGAGCATTGAAAGAAAATTTTCTTATATCTAATTCACAAGAATTTCGAACTGTCTTATCAAGGAATCGAGAGTACCTGATATGTTGCTAACCTTAAGTATGGAAGACATTATACATGTAATAGACAGCTGCAGAAACCAATAAGATTTTAGATGTTATACTATGAGCCTGTGTAATGAATTTAAGAGGTGCTTGGTATTGTTCTTACCCTTAATGAAATTGCTTATTTATTGATTACCAAGCCAACATTCAAATGGATTCATTTTGTTGTCTATGATATAAGGTGTAATTTTATTGAGATGAAGTGAGAGAGAAAATTTTGATTACTGAGCTGGTTTAACAAATATGAGAAAGTATCAAGGCAGCTTCATGTAGCTCAGAGTTAAGAGAAAAGTTATATGTTGATGTTAAATAGAAAGATTTGAAATTTCAGGTTGAAGATCATTTGGAAATTTTACTAACTAATGACGTGATGAGATTTGTGTTTAGAGGTGAATTGAATCCTCAATTTATTGGGCCATTTGAGATTTTGATCAAAATAAAGGAGGTGGCTTATAACTTAGCACTACCTTCATTACTCTTTGGGGTATTCGATTTGTTTCATACCTTTATGACTCAGGAATATATTTTAAACCATGTTATGTGTTAGAACTTGAACCAATTTAGCTTAAGAAAGAATTGACCTATGAAGATCATCTTGTGCACATTATGGACTGTAAGAATCAAGTTCTGAAATAGTGTAGTATTCCTTATGTCAAAGATCAGTAGAATAATCATTCTGAGAGAGAGACTATTGGGAGCCTAAGGAGGAAATGGGAGAAAAAAAAATCCATAATTATTTGTATCTTATGACAGATCAATGAGGTATCGATGACCGTGACTTTTAACGAAATTTAATTGATTATCAGAGGGAAAATTTGGATTCTATATTCAATTGGATGTATATCAATTTCGAGGACGAAATTCTTATAAGGAGGGGAGGATGTAATACCCGGTTCCTACGAACCAAGTTTAGGTTAATTCTAACCCAGTTCATGCGAACCAGGTTTGAGTTAATTCTAACCCGGTTCATGTGAACCAGGTCTGGATTGATTTAATGTGTTGAGCAACGCTTCGCTCGCAGCGATAACGCTTTGTTTCTCCAGATCTCATAACCGAAGCGTCTCGCTGCGACATTAAAAAGGCAGGGGGAGCCCTCCCTCCTAGTGCTCTGAGTCCGCGTCCCCTCCAGGTAATTCTCTGCCCATCCTCTTAGTGCTAGAGAGAGAGAGAGTTGCCATGGAAGAAAGATGAAGAGAGAGAGTATCAGGAGAGAGGAGAGAGAGAGAGACAGCGGGAGAGAAAGAAAGAGAAAGCGAGCGGGAGAGAGCGGAGAGAGAGAACCAGAGAGATCGCGAGAGAGGAACCGGCCGATCCCCTTGGTTCAGGCCCGGCGGCGTGCTCGCCGCCGCGCCGGGCCTGATACTTGGCCGGCGACCCCGTCGGCGCCGGGGGAGGCGTCCGGCGGGGTGGTGGCGGAGAGAGAGAGGAGAGGGAGGGCCAATTGGCCCTCCTCTCGCGCGGTGGCGGAAGCCGACGGTTGGTTCGGGCCCGGCGGCGTGCTCGCGCCTCGCCGGGCCCGAGGTTAGGCCTATCGCCTCCACCGGCGCCGGGCGTGCGTCCGGTGGAGGTCCGGCCGGCCAAGGTGGCCAGCCGTGCCGCCGGCACAACTCCGTGCCGCGCGGGTGAGTTGTTGACGCTGCGAGAAATTGAGGGAGAGGGAAGGGGTTTGGCAGCCGGCCGCAGCGGCGGCCGTCTCTGGCCCGGCCACCGGCGGCGGGCCGCCCTCAATTTGGCCAGCGGTGGCCCCGGCCACCGGCCATGTCCCCGTCCCCTGTTCGGTGAAACAGGGGATCGGGAGGGATAAGTGTTGAACCGGCCGGCTGGGCCGGCCGGTTCAGGCCTTTTGGGCCGTGCAGTAAGCCAACTTTGGGCTGAATTTTGGGTCCTGTAACGGGCCAGGATTAGAAAAATAATTATATGGCTAGAATCTGGGTGAATTCTAGTTTCTTGCGGTATTTTTACTTCCCCAATCGGGTGTGTGTAGTGGGAGATATTCGAGCCCAAAGTAGGGCCCGTGAACTAGTCTGGGTAGAAATTCTAAGGGTCATTTTAATATTCCTTGCTAATCAATTAATTGTGTAAATGATCCTGTAGGTGCTCAAACATCTGACTAGCTTATTTATACCTGTTGGATTGCGTACTGAGGTAAGTAGGCTAGTTATCAGTATTTAATAATTGATTCATGAATGTTTAAATTGCAAATTGTGATGTGAAGAATTGTAATTGGATAAATTGTAAGTAGATGTATATTATGAATACATGGTTGTTTATGTGCTATGATTTCATATGTGGATGCTATGCATGAGAGATGCAGTTATTATGACATTGATGTGATATATTACATGCTATTGTTCAGTAGGTATAATCCACTGTTTATGCAATATTGAGTTGTTATTGACATGATGAGTGCATGTGATGTGAGGTACTGTTATGTGTCGCCGCGGTCCTCCTTTATCCTGTCAGACCACACACACGTCCAGCGGACGTGTTCGAGTGGATTTCGACATGGCGTGACCCTGGTATCTCAACCTTTCGGTAGGGGGATGCTTTAAGGGAATGCTTGTTGGTATATTATTGGCGTGACCCTGGTATCTCGACCTTTCGGTAGGGGGGATGCTTTAAGGGAATGCTTGTTGATACATTATTGGCGTGACCCTGGTATCTCGACCTTTCGGTAGGGGGGATGCTTTAAGGGAATGCTTGTTGGTATATTATTGGCGTGACCCTAGTATCTCGACCTTTCGTAGGGGGATGCTTTAAGGGAATGCTTGTTGATACATTATTGGCGTGACCTGGTATCTTGACCTTTCAATAGGGGGATGCTTTAAGGGAATGCTTGTTGGTATGTTATTGGCGTGACCCTGGTATCTTGACCTTTCAGTAGGGGATGCTTTAAGGGGATGCTGGCTGGTACACTATTGAGATATTGCAGGGCCGTGGGTCACATTTACAGTTACCAGTGAGAGTATAAACAGTGGGTTTACTTATATAGTACAATTGAGCGGTTATGGATGCAAATGATTGGTATTATATTCATAAGTGCCGTGGTTCTCCTTTGTTATGGGGCATTGCAGGGCCATGGGACATGCATGATATAATACTTACATTGCATAATAGAGTGATTGTGAATGCAAAAGAATGAATTATATTGATATGTGCCGCCGCGGCTCTCCTTTGTTAGGGCATATAGAGGCCACACATCTAGAGGATGTGCTCAGATGAGGCATTGTAGGGCCGTGGGACACATATAATATAATATGACAATGAATTGTTTATATGCACTGATAATTTGCTATGATATATACAACAATGATGAGTGCAAATGATTTGAATTATATTTATATGTGCCGCCGCGGCTCTCCTTTGTTATGGGGCATTGCAGGGCCGTGGGACACATATGATATAATATAACAATGATGGGTTTACTTACATTGCATGTTTGAGTATTTGTGAAATGTTTATGCATGCAGATCATTTATATGCTTATTGATTGCTATGCTATGATTTGACTGTATAACGTGGCTTACTTACTGAGTGTAATCTCATAAAAATATTATAATATTTTTGCTACAGGACCATGAGATTTGAGAATAAATGTTGGAGTGATGGACCTCAACTCAAATAAAATATAGATTTTGTTTATTGCTATACCAGTGTATTTATGTGTAGGGCTTGATGCCCAGACTATATTATGGTGGCGTGTAAGGAACCATAGGTTCGTTGGAGCTTCTATTTAAAATAAAGTGGATTCATATGTTGATGTAACCCCAGTAATGCTTATGTGTAGGGGGCTTGTAGCCCCAAATCTTTAGTTATGAATTGTATTAAAGACATGGACTTGAATGATATATAGGTTGCTGCTTTTTTTGAATTCAGTGTCATGTTTCGGGACGCCTTGCGTGTCCGGCACGCGCGGGTTGTCACCCTAGCTCAAAAAATTTGGGTCTGGGGCGTGACAGCTTTGATGCCCTGGCTCTGGCAAGCTTGGATCTCGCTGCTAAGGCCGGTGCAGCCGTTGGAAGATGGATCGCAGTGACCGGCAAGGTTGATGGTGGGGGTCTGGCCATTTCCGAAGGTGGAGAGGAAGGCTACGTTCACATATTCATAATTTCCCGTAGCACAAGTATCCTTTAACGTGCCTTCATTTCCGTCTTGGCCTAGTAGATGGCAATTCCTCCTGCGTAAGACCTGTCAAACAAAGCAAACACCAAAAGAGAAAGGAAAAGAGTTAACGCCATGGTAGGGAATTTAGTCTTCCCGGAAGTTGAGCAGCAAAGGGAGGCTATAGATCACTGATGGTTGGTGTGTGGGTTATGGAGGAGAAGCGCTCCTTATAGGAAACCCACCCACGTACCCGTCCAACACGGTGCTCTGTTTTCAGACTTGGAAGAAAGGTGAGGATGCGTTCTGCCTTCAGTCTTCGGAGAAAGTTGGGGAAACCGTGCCGTTTGGGTAACTTGATGGTGCGTTACGCTCGCGAGAGCGCGAGCGTTCCGTGAACGCTCACGGAAAACGGTAAAAATATTTTTTCAAAATATATGAAGGCTAAAAGATTAAGAATTCATATTATTTAAATTATAAAAAAAATTTGGCTAAACTAAAATAACCTCCCGTACTTAGAGGGGTATGTAAATTTGATTCTTAAACTTTAAAAAATTATTAAAATATTCCTAAACTTTCTGTTTTGTATCACTTTGATCCCTTTCCATTAAATAGGAAAGACACCATTTATTTTTATCTTTATGTGGTGGCATACGTGGCATCCTAGTGATAAAAATAAATTTAAAATTCATAACTAACATGTTAATCCATTATTTAATAATTTAAAAAAAATATAAAATAATAAAAATAATCTCCTCTCACCTAATTTACCTTAGGAGGAGCACAGTAGTACTTAAGCACTCACAAGAGCAAATCAGAACGAAAAAAAGATTATTTTATTTTTTTAAATAATTAAATAATGGGTTAACAGGTTAATTATGAATTTCAAATTTATTTATGCCGCTTGGATGCCACTTATGCTGCTGCTACGTATGCTACCACATATGATAAAAATGAATGGCCTCTTCTCTATTTAATGGTAAAGATTAAAGTCATACAAAACAGAAAGTGACATAACCCCTTAAGTACATGAGTTAATTCTATAGTTTAGCTAAAAATCTTTATATTTTTTATGATTCTATTGCAAGAATAAATAAGTGTCTGTGTCTCGAAAGCCTGCTAAGGAAAAAAAAAAGCTTTCTCGCTTCTTTTCTTTTTAATTTTTTTTATTATTTTATATTTACTAATTTTTTTTGAGCATCCGAAGGGGTTATTGGATTGCACCTCTATGAGATCGTGTTCATAGTAGGAGGTTTGGATTAAACCGAATCATTATACCTTAGGAATAGATGGCTTACATGAAGGGGCAAAAATTAGGCCTTAGCTGTTGTTTGTATTATATTTGCTGAGGTTAAATTTTCTTGTTAATCGTTTGCATAGATTCAAAAATAGAGAAAATTTTTTTAAAAAAATTACTTACAATGAAGGTTCTAGTAATTTCTAATGAAAAGAAAAGACTAACATTTATAAGGAATAGTCCATTAAGACATGAGGCAAGAATGGAAGAAACATAACTTCTTCACACTATATAATTTCAAAGCA
Source organism: Calamus simplicifolius (assembly GCA_900491605.1). Lineage (NCBI taxonomy): Eukaryota > Viridiplantae > Streptophyta > Magnoliopsida > Arecales > Arecaceae > Calamus > Calamus simplicifolius. The sequence goes on along the minus strand of UESW01000145.1, from coordinate 22,190 downwards.
TGAAAAGAAATTCTATGCAACCGACTTATGTTGCCAAATTACATAGAATAACACTCACTGATATTCAGTTCAATGCCACCAAAATGGAGATAGATAAAATAATATCCTTTGTGCATCCAAAAATTTAGTTAAGAAAGGCTTGACTGTCAAATAATTAATTTGGATTTATGCCTAAAAGATCAACTATGGAAGCTATTTATTTATTAAGAAGATTAATAAAAAGATATAGAGAAAAGAAAAAAAAACCTTCATATAGTCTTTATTGATTTAGAGAAAGCATATGATAGAGTACCTAGAGAAATAATATGATATGTTTTAGAAAAAAAAGGAGTTACCAAAAAGTACATAGAATTAATAAAGATATGTATGATAGCAATAACTATTGTTAAAACAACAATAGGAGAAACTAGTAAGTTTTTTTATTACCATTGGTTTACATCAAGATCTGCCTTAAGTCCATATCTTTTTGTATTAGTTATGGATGAATTAACCAAATATATTCAAAATGATATCTTATGGTGTATGTTATTTATAGATGATATAGTGTTGATTGATAAAACTAAAGCTAAAGTAAATGCTAAGGTAGAGATTTGAAAAGAGGCTTTAGAATTTAAAGATTTTAAGATTAGTAGAACTAAAACTGAATACATGAAATATAATTTTAGTGGAGTAAAAATATAAATGAAGAAATAGTAAAGATTGCAAGCCAAGAGATATCAAGGAGTGAAAAATTTAGGTATTTGGGATCAATTATTTAGCAATAAGGTGAAATAGATGAAGATGTGTATCATAGAGTTAAAATAGGATGGATTAAGTGGAGGAGAGCTTCGAGAGCATTGTATGATCGACGCATTCCATTAAAATTGAAAGAAAAATTCTATAAAACTACTATTAGGCCAGCTATGCTATATGGAATAGAGTGTTGGGCAATATTGAAACAACATGTGAATAAATTAAGTGTAACAGATATGCATATGTTAAGATGGATATGTGATAAAACTTTAAAAGATATGATTAGAAATAAATATATAAGAGAAATGATAGGAGTAGCCCTAATTGAAGATAAAATGAGAGAAAATCGATTATGGTGGTTTAGACATATACAACGTAGACCTTTTGATGCTCCAGAAAGAGTGATCTTTTAATAATTCATAGTAAGGACAGAGGTAGAGGTAAACCTAAACTAATATGGATAAAAATAATTAAAAAAGATATAACTATTTATGTTTTGAATGTCGACTTGGTCCTAAATAGAGCAGAGTGGAGGAAGCAGATTCATGTAGCTAACCCTATGTAGTTAGGAAAAGGTTTAGATGAGATGAGTTGAGTTGAGTTGAGTCGAAAGGCTTGACTGTATAAATGACCCAGAAGATTTTGGACAGACAAGCATGGCGAGTTGCTGGCCGAATGGAGTTTGGAATGAGCTAGCTGGAGAGCTAGCTTCTCCCTTGGGCGGCACCATGAAGTTTCAAATTCAGTTAGCTGGGAAGCTAACTCCTTTTCTCTTGAATTAATGAAAGAATGCTTCAGTTGACTGAAGAGCTAACTGGTTTGTTCTCCCTTCTACTGGCCGAGCGATTTTGCAAAAGAGTTAGCTGAAAAGCTAACTTCTTTGGGGCATTTTCTCCCTTGGCCGAATGCATGTTGAAAGCAGTTAGCTTAACAGCTAACTACTTTATCTTTTCTCCTTCCCACGTTGCATGAAAATTGGAATAGAGTTAGCTAACAAGCTAACTACTTTTATCATGAAAGCTCTTTACTTTTTATCTAGCTAACTAGGGAGCTAACCACTTTATTCTCCTTGCCGCATGAATTTTCATTGAGTTAGCTGAATAGCTAACTACTTTTGTATTAATGCATGAAACCTTGAATTGAAAGCTAACTATTTTTCCTGGTTTCTTTTCCTAGCCATGAGGATGTTGAATTGAGCTAGCTTGTTAGCTAGCTACTTTATTTCCTTTTGGTTGTGGCTGATTTCTTCTTGCCGTGGAGCCTAGCTAGCTAGCTAGCTTAGGTTGTTTAGCTAGCTTTGCTTGCTTAGCTAGCTCTAGCTTTTCTCCCTCTTCCATGGCCACACGACTTCAAAGGGCTTGCTGAATTAATTCCAACCAACCACTCTCAAATCTTAAATGCTCTCTCTCTCTTTAATTATATTTCCATTTTCATGGTTACTGACTTTTTTCTTGACAGGGATCTTTCTTTGTCAAATGATTAAATGCAATCAATGTTTAGGGAAATAAATTCAAAAGTTATATTTTTCTCCATTTTAATTTCCTCTTATTACCAATGTATCTAACGGACATATTTTGTTTGGTTTAAATAGATGTGATCAGAGAACACAATGAAGAATTTTGACGAATCTGAAAAAGAAAAAGAGGAGGAAAGAAATCAAAAAGAGAGTGTTCATTGCATATTTTTCGGAGTGTTGGAAAGCAAGTTCTTGTGCATTGAAGTTGACAAATCTCAATCCTTGCTCAAGTTGTCCAGATCCGGTGAAACATTCAAAATGTCTCAGCTACCTCGGAGATCCACATTCTTTGCTATAGATTTGCTTCAAATTTGTAAAGTTCTCTTTGAATATTTGCTCAAGTTAGGAGCTATTTGTTATCTATTCTGAAATTCTTTGTAATAGGGTTAGAGATAACCCTAAGATTGTTGTTTGGCTTCCTTGTTCCGTTAAACAAGAGGACTAGCCAGGAAGGCTAGGGGTTTGGCTTCCTTGTGCCGTTAAACAAGAGGACTAGCCGGGTAAGGCTAGGGGTTTGGCTGCCTTGTGCCGTGAAATAAGAGGACTAGCCGGGAAGGCTAGGGGTTGTAATCGTTGTGATACGATTAGTGAAATTCCCAAAGGGTTTTTGGGGAGTGGACGTAGGAGTCGAGTTTGGCACCGAACCACTATAAACCCTATTGTGTTTGTGATTGCTTATTCCGTGTGTATTTGTTTCGTGCACTCCACTACACCGCTGCGAACTAATTTTTAACTAGTGATTAAGCACATATCTGCGCTTGTAATTAATTTTAAATACCTAGTTCACCCCCCTCTTGGATTGCTACTACATCTAGGCAACAATCAGGACCAAAAGACTTTGCAACTCTTGGTCTCTTACTGCTTCTGGGTTCATCTTTAAGATATTCTTCCTGATGACTACTACTAGCAGTATTATCATAGGTTCTTTATTTGAACTTATTTCTAATTTCCTTTTACTTGAAATATATCTTCAAAGAATGTGTCATTCCTTGATTCCATGATAGTATTTATCTGTATATCAGATATATCGATTTATACATAAGAAAGCGATATGCACTACTATTATGTGCATAACCGATAAATATACAATCAACAGTTTTAGGTCCTATCTTGACCTTTTTGGGGTCCGAAATAGCTACTTTAGCTAGACACCCCTACACTCTTAAGTAATTGTAATAAGGCTTCTTTCCTTTCCATAACTCATATGGAGTAACTTTCTTCTTCTTAAAAGGTATCTTATTAAGAATATGATTTACTGAGAGAATTGCTTCTCCCCATAAATTTTGTGGTGTACCAGAATTTATTAACATAGCATCATCATTTCTTTTAATGTGCGGTTTTTACGTTCCGCAATTCCATTAGATTGAGGGGAATAAGGAGCAGTAGTTTGATGAATAATACATGCTCTTGACAGAATTCGTCAAAAGGTGCATCGTATTCACCACCTCTATCACTCCTTATGGCCTTAATCTTTTGCCAAGTTGATTTTCAACTTCATTCTTATAACATTTAAACATTTCTAAAGCCTCATCTTTAGACTTTAGTAGATACACATAGCAGTATCTAGTTGAATCATCAATAAATGTTATAAAATACTTTTTATCTCCTTTAGTTTGAACAAACTTTAAGTCACATAGATCACTGTGAATAAAGTCAAGAGGTTCAGTATTTCTTTCAACTGATGGAAATGGTGTTTTTGCTAACTTAGCTTCAACACACACTTCACACTTGTAATGTGGATCGATTTCACGATTAGGTAATAATTCTAATTTCATTAATTTTTGTAATGAATTAAAATTCACATGTCCTAATCTATCATGCCATAGACAAGAAGAGTCAACCATATAAGCAGAAGAAGCTTTATTTATTTCAAGGTTTATGTGTACAGTCATTACATTAACCTTGAATAATCCATTATTCAAGTAACCCCTTTCAATAAATATTCCCCCCTTAGTAAGTACAAATTTATCAGACTCAAAGACCATCCTAAAGCCATGTTTGCTTAGGAGGGAGCCTGATATAAGATTCTTCCGGATGTCAGGGACATGTAGCACATCATTCAGTAGAAGCTCCTTGCCAGATGTCATCTTCATAACGATGCGGCCAAGTCCTTCTATCTTGGATGTAGCAGAGTTACCCATGACCAAATTTCTACCATTGATAGGAGTATATGATGAGAACATACTCTTATCAGAGCAGACATGTCTGGTAGCTCCAGTGTCGATGTACCACTCATTTGCTTTGTCAGCCATGTTTGCTTCAAACACAACTGCTGACAGCATCATCTTGGATACCTCTTTGGATAGGGTTTCAGTAACGTTGACTTCTTTCTTTTCTTTGTCCTTGAAACGACAGTCCTTGGATTTGTGTCCTTGCTTTCCACAAACAAAGCACTTTCCCTTGAACTTATATTTCTTTGGATTTTCCTTCTTCTATTTAAAGCCTTCGCCTAAAAACTTGCATTTCTTTCTTCCTTCTATGAGGTTGGCCTTTGGCTCAGCAGGTTGTCCTCCTGTCTTCTTGTCTTGGCTTTTATTGTCCTCCTCGATCCTTAGGCGGACAATTAGGTCTTCAAGTCCCATCTCCTTCCGCTTATGCTTCAGATAGTTCTTGAAGTCCTTCCATAGTGGTAGTAGCTTTTCTATGATAGCAGCTACCTGGAATGACTCACTGAGAGACATGCTCTTGCATGTATCTCATGCAGGATGATCTGAAGCTCTTGGACTTGCTCCATAACTGTTTTGTGGTCGACCATTTTGTAGTCTAAGAACCTTCCAACCACAAACTTCTTGTGTCCTGCATCCTCTGTCTTGTACTTTTTATCCAGGGATGCCTATAACTCCTTAGCAGTAGCAATACTACTGTACATATTGTACAGGGTATTGTCCAGACCATTGAGGATGTAGTTCTTGCAAAGGAAGTCTGAGTGCTTCATGCCTCCATCGCAGCAATGACTTGCTTGTCGGTCTCCCCTTCCTTCAGGACAGGCAGATCTTCATTCAGCACTCTGACCAGGTTCAGAGTTGTGAGGTAGAACAGCATCTTCTGTTGCCACCTCTTGAAGTCTGTGCCAAAGAATTTCTTCGGTCTCTCGGCTTGAACTGATGTCGTCATAGTAGCCATCTACACAGCACTTCCGTGGTAGCACGAAATTGTCTTAAGATTGTTGGATGTGGCAGATGGTGGCTACCTTATTGATCAGACTGAGGCTAGAGTTATACTCTATGTCCTTAAGACAATTTCGTCCCGCAATGGTGCTTACGGTCGGTATGACGATTGTCTTCCAGGATATAACAGTCTTCTTTTGATGAAAGCAGCACTACAATTCATCAAAAATATCGAACCAAGAATGCTATTCTCTTTTTAATGCACTATTGCTATACTACCCTTAGGAAAGTATGCAAATGCCTAAGAGAGAACTCAATTCGGAATAAAATTGGAATGAATGAAATGAGAGGGTCTAGGGTCCTATTTATAGGTTTTTAGGTGCCCTTGGAAGCAACCCTGCGAATTTAATTTAATTTGAATTCTTTGATCGAAGGATGTGAGGGTTAAGGGTTTATCACCCTTGATATGCCCTTTAGACATCGTGATCTTCAGATTAGGCGATCGGATAAGCTTTTCATGGCGTGATATGAAGATCAGCCGATCAGATAAGCCTATCCTCATCCTGATATGCCTTTTCATCATCGTGATCTGATGATCACATTATCAGATAGGCGGTTGCATGTCTTTGATATGCCTTTTCATGATCGGACCGTTGATTTATCTTCAACCTGATATGCCTTTTCATCATCGTGATCTGATGATCACGTTATCAGATAGGCGGTTGCACGTCTTTGATATGCCTTTTCATGATTGGACCGCTGACTTATCTCCAACCGTACGATCGGACAGGTGCCTTATCACCAACCGACGATCGAACAGACGCCTTATCACCAACCGACGATCAGACGGGTGCCTGATCACCAACCGTCCTGTTGACTGGTCAACCGACGAGTGTCAGCTGTTGGATCGCGATCGCGATTGTGATTTGATCACCGCATCTCGACCCTTCATCCGATCGATTAACGATCAATTAAATCTTGATCTAGGAAAAATTTAAAGCCCCTCAAGCTCCTCGCGACGAAGTGCAAAGTGCCCATTGCGCCCTTCGCGCACGCGCGTGCGCAACGCATCACCCTCAAGCTCTCCATTGTGGTGAGCCTAAGGAACTTAAGCTTCAAGGAAGTGGTTTCCATATAAGTGACCTATTCCTTTCTTGATTTTTTCGATGTGGAACTAAATGTTCTCGCAATTTTTCATTCATACACACAAAGAGGTAATGGACTTTCAAGGCCCATTAGGATATTTATGGTCTATTTAGGCCCATTACCCAACAAGACCTTCATGCACATCCGTCTTCTTGGCAAACATTCGAAGGAAAGTCTTGATGGTCACAACGAAAGCACAGAAGTGTAGTAGTTAAAAGGGAACAGGAATTCATTCATATATGTATATATTTGAAACCATTTACTCTAATACATGATGCTCTTCCTCACATTATTTACTTTTAATAAAAAGCGAACATGCCACCTTTTAGGACGCAGTAGAGAGGGGGCAAGTCGGTTTAAACATCATTTTTAATGCTGGAACTATAACCGGTGCGATCGTCAAAGTACTTGGACCACAGCATGACTCCTCCATAGTTGCTAGAACCCTTGATCGCAGGGAGCACCTGAGACGTGAGATCGTCGGCAGGAATGAAGCCGCTGCCAGCCGCCTTAGGAGCCGCCGGGAGACCCAAGAAAATTTCTGAGTTGGGAAACGAAGAAGTCCACTGATTCCAGGCGCTCACAAGGTTGGAAGCGTCGCCTGAGGAATACTGGCATGGAGGGTTGTTGTAGAACTGGACCCAAATGTAGTCGAACAGGCCAGTGTTGAGGGCGCCGCCGACCCATGCGTCGGGGAAGGGGCACTGCGGTGCCGCCGTCAGGTAGACCTTCTGCCCTTGATTGCTGTACCCCGCAAGGTTACTTGCGAGCTCGTCCCAGTGCTGGGTCGTGCCGCCTTCGATGTCGAAGTCAATGCCATCAAGGACGGCGTCACCAAGGGGGCGCGACGGAGACTGACCGCCTAAGAAATTGTTCCACAGGTAATCTGCCACCTGTCTCGCATCATCGGAGGATGCAAGATAGTAGCTCCCGGCACCGCCTCCGATGGAGAGCAGCACTTTGATGCCCTGGCTCTGGCAAGCTTGGATCTCGCTGCTAAGGCCGGTGCAGCCGTGGAAGATGGATCGCAGTGACCGGCAAGGTTGATGGTGGGGGTCTGGCCATTTCCGAAGGTGGAGAGGAAGGCTACGTTCACATATTCATAATTTCCCGTCGCACAAGTGTCTGCCAGCGTGCCTTCATATCCGCTTTGGCCCCAGTAGATGGCAATTCCTCCGGCATAAGACCTGTCAAACAATGCAAACACCAAAAGAGAAAGGAGAAGAGTAAATGCCATGTAAGGGACTTGTAGTCTTCCCATGGAGCACAGAAGGGATGAAATATATATTGCTATCACTGATCAATATGGTTGGTTGGTGGTGTGGGTTATGGATCGAGGAGAAGCCTTACGTTTTTATAGGAAGCCCACCGACAAACCCGTCCTAGACGGTGCTCTGTCTTCAGACTTAGAAGGAAGTTAAGGCGCCCAGCCTTCAAACTTTGGAGAAAGTGGAGAAGGCCGTGGCTTTTGGGTCACTTGGACTTTCTTTCTCATGTTCTGTGCTCGATGGATCGAGAGGCGACCGTGCACGAAGCTCCATGGGGCCTGGCTATCCCGCCGCTCACACTTATGGCAGCCCTTGTTGACTCATATAGAAGATTAATCTAGATCGCGATAAAAGGCATCAAACGAGACACAGTTCTTCACTGGTATATAGGTTGATTTGAATATGAATCCTTAATTACCATGATCAAACGAGATACAGTACTTCACTGGTATCGCAATGCATGTCAGCTGAAGCCGTTACCGAGATATAGCTGAAATCTACTTCACATTCTAAGTAATATCAGCGAATATTTTTGCCAAGCTGCAAAGCTGAAAGCTCCAAGCAGACGGAACGATTAGAAAGAAAGCAATGTCGAAGAGTTGGACCGCTCCCGGTCAAAGTCGTCACATCTCTTGCCAAATCCAAATCCAGGGAAAATGTTTCATTTCCTAGAAATCCCGAAGTCATCAATCAGGCCGAAGACCCCTTGAGTTGAGCCGGGCCCAATTCTGCACAATTTGAGCGCAAAGTTAAGAGAGATGTCGCGGCATAGCGATCAGTTTCACGATCCATCTTTATCGAAAGGCCAATTCCACGCAGCTGCTTTCATTGCTCCACGATTCCACGGGCAGGTTCCTCGTAATTCGCACGATGGGAGAAGCCGAAACCGAAAATTAAATCATATTGTTATAATATGATCTTATAATATTAAATTATATTATATTTATATGAAAATAATGTTTAAAAAAATTTAATATAATAAAGAGTATTTTGATATTTAAATTTCAAGCTAAAATCACTACTTTAGATTGATTTTGAATATCCAACATTATAGATAGGTATGGAATCACTAGATTGAATGATGATTCTAAAGATACAATAAAATGGAATCAAAATCATTCCGAATTAGCGAAGTGCAAACAAATTGTTGAAAATTTTATTTATGTTATTGTTGAATTTATTTTTCAAATTGAGTCAATCATTTAGTGGCCTAGAGTTTAGAGGTATTGCTGTATTGGAGTCTTTCAGTTTTATTTAGTCAGCAGATTTAGTGACTTATTGGCCTAGTCTTTAGAAGTAGTTGGAGTAGTTGGGTTATGAAGAAAGTGCCCGATATGGGACCTAATATTTAGGAATTTCAGTTGTTTTGCTTATTTAAAGGCTCCAAAGGTTTTGAATAAAGCAACAACTTTGGCCACATAACTATTTTTATCTTTTATTTTCTGCAAATCACTTATCAGTGGTATGAGAACAACAAGACCCCTGAGATCTAAGAGTAAAACACTTGAAATTATCTACTCTACCTTCCGCACTACCCTATCCAAATGGCCAATGATTCCAATTTTGTGCAAGCCGCCATCCCTCACTTTGATGGTCACTATGACCATTAGATCATGCTCATGAAAAATTTTTTACGGTCCAAAGAATATTGATCAGTAGTTGAATTCGGAATTCAAGAGCCACCAGCAGGTGCAGCCGTGCCAGATGCGCAGAAAGCAGAAGTTGAAGCTCGAAAGCTCAAAGACTTGAAAGCGAAGAATTATCTCTTTTAGGCTATTGATCGTCCCATCTTGGAGACTATTCTTTGCAAAGATACATCCAAGAATATTTGGGATTCAATGAAGAAAAAATATCAAGGCTCTTCTAGAGTGAAGCATGCACAGTTTCAAGCTTTGAGGAGGGATTTTGAAGTTTTGCAGATGAAGGATGGGGAATCTGTTCCAAGTTTTTTTGGAAGGACAATGGAAATTGCAAATAAAATGAGATGCTATGGAGAAGAGATTAAAGATGTTAACATAGTAGAAAAAATTCTGCGTTCTATGATGCGAGAATTTAATTATGTTGTTTGCTCAATTGAAGAGTCAAACAACATAGATGACCTCTCTCTTGATGAATTGCAGAGCTCTTTGTTACTCCATGAACAGAAGATGAACCGAAGCTCAACAACAGAGGAACAAGCTTTAAAAGTTTTTACCAATACTCATTCCAACAACTCAAGAGGAAGAGGCAGAGGCCGAAGAAGAGGAAGGGGAGATCGAGATTATGACAAATTGAAGGTAGTGTGCTTTAGATGTCACAAATATGGTCATTATGCTTCTGAATATTTCACTGAGTTACCAAATTATAAAGAAAGAGAGGAGAACTCAAATTTTGCGGAAGACAAGAAGGAACCAGAAACTTTGTTGATGGCTGTCCATGAGGGAAAGAAGATCGAGTTAGATATTTGTTATGTGGATACATGCTGCAACAATCACATGAGTGGAAGTAAGTCTTCTTTTTGGAATCTAAATGAAAGTTTTCATTCTACTGTCAGTTTTGGTGATTTTTCTACTGTGAAAGTGATGGAAAAAGGTGATGTTAAGATATAGACTAAGAATGGTCTAGTAGAAACAATTTCTAATGTGTTGTATGTTCCAGACTTGAAGAGTAATTTGTTGAGTGCTGGTCAGTTGCAAGAAAAGGGGTATGTCATTACAATTAAGAAAGATGCTTGTGAAATTTATGAACTTGTTAGAAGCAGTGCTATTGCGATTGTCCAGATGAGTTCTAACAGGTTATTTCCAATGAAGATTGAAAGCATTCAACCCTGTTTGATGACTGAAGTAAAGGATCCTCATGGTTGTGGCATTTTCGTTATGGCCGTTTAAGTTTTGGTGGATTGAGGGCTCTGCAACAGAAAACCATGGTGACAGGTCTTCCAAAAATTACTGTTCCCTCCCAAGTTTGTGAAGAATATGTTGTTAGTAAATAACATCGTTCTCAATTTCCCAAAGGAAAGTCTTGGAGAGCAAAGGATGTGTTAGAGGTGATACATTTGGATATTTGTGGCCCAAAAAATCCATCTTCTAACGGAGGTAAAATATACTTAATTACCTTAACTAATGATTTTTCAAGAAAAAACGTGGGTTTATTTTTTACAGGAAAAATCAGAAGCTCTTTTCTATATTTAAAAGCTTCAAAGCTCTTGTGAAAAATGAAGCAGGAAAGACTATAAAGTCTCTTCGAATAAATCGTGGTGGAGAGTATTGCTCAAAAGAATTTGAAAATTTTTGCATGCAACATGACATTCGAAGAGAACTTACAGCTGCATATATACCACAACAAAATGGTGTATCAGAATGGAAGAACAGAACAATTCTCAACATGGTGAGAACCCTGTTGACAAAAGGAAGAGTTCGAAAGCCTTTTTGGCCAGAAGCTGTAAACTTGAGTGTTCATATTTTAAACAGATGTCCAACTTTTGCTATTCAAAACAAGACACCTGAAGAGGCTTGGAGTGGAAGAAGACTAGCTGTAGATCACTTCAGAATCTTTGGGTGCCTCGCTTATGCCCATATCCTAGACGCAAAAAGAAAAAAAACTTGATGACAAAGTTGAGAAATGCATCTTTCTTGGTGTAAGTGAATCCTCTAAAGCATATAAATTGTTCAACCCATTGACGAAGAAGATTGTGATCAGCAGGGATGTTGTTTTTGAAGAAGAGAGCACCTGGGATTGGAATGGGCAACAGCCTAAACAAGTCCTTTATGATGATGATGCTAAACAGGAGCAAGTTCTAGCACTTGTCATGTCACCAAATTCTTCAGATATAACTCAAATAGCCTTTGGAACTTCACAATCAGTTACTGAAATAAATGAAGAAGAAGCCCAGTCAGTTGGTCGAGTTAGAAGAAGGCCTGCTTGGATGGAATATTATGAGGTAGCTGGGTTAAGTAATCTAATTACTCATTTTGCTTTGTTCATAGATTGTGATCCTACAACTTTTGAGAATGCTGTCAAAGAAGAAAAATGACAAAAGGCAATAGATAATGAAATCAATTCCATTGAGAATAGAGGTGGGCACTGGGTCGTGCCGCCCATGGCACGGCACGGCCCGGCACTGCTACAGTACCGGACAGTGTCGGCACGGCCGGTTTACCGTGCCGTGCCGGGCCCAGGAAATTTTTTCTGTTAGCCCAGCACGGCACGGCCCATGACGGGCCTGGGTCGGCCCGTCGTGCCGTGCCGGCATGGCCCACCTGGGTCGGCACATTCCACCTGGGGCCTGGCCCATGCACATCTCAAATAAAAAAATTATAAAAAAATATAATTTTTTTTGATAAATTAAAAATTTATTAGGAATAAAAATTTTATTAATATAAAGCCACCATAATGGTGGGGGGTTTGGCATAGACCCCTACCAGTTTATTAATTTAAAATTAAAATGGTACAGAAGGAAGGGGGGCTAGGCCTGACCTCTAGAACATAATACAATAAGTAAAAAAATAGAAAGATTGCAACCGTCGGATCATTGCCGATCGGATGGATCGTAACCGTCGGATCAATCATCACCGATCAGGATCATGGCTTGGATCGATCGCAACTGTCGGATCTCCGATGGGATAGATCGCAACCGTTGGATCGATCATCCCCGATCGAGATCATAGCTTGGATCGATCGCAACCGTCGGATCGTCTCGATCGGATCGATCGCAACGGTTCGATCGATCATCACCAATCGGGATCATGGCTTGGATTGATCGCAACCGTCGGATCGATCATCGCCGATCGGGATCATGGCTTGGATTGATCACAACAGTCGGATCGATCATCGCTGATCGGGATCATGGCTTGGATCGATCGAAGACGTTGGATCGTCTCCGATCGGATTGATCACAATGGTCCGATCGATCATCGCCGATCGGGATCATAGCTTAGATTGATCGCAATCGTTGGATCATCTCCGATTGGATAGATAGCAACTGTTCAATCGATAATAGCAGATCAGGATCATGGCATGGATCGATCGCAACCGTCGGATCGTCTCGATCAGATCGATCATCACCGATCGGGATCATGGCTTGGATCGATCGCAACCATCGGATCGTCGCCGATTGAATGGATCACAACCGTCGGATGATCATCACCGATTAGGATCATGGCATGAATCGATTGCAACCGTGGATCGTCTTTGATCGGATCGATCAATCGTCGGATCGATCATCCCTGATTGGGATCATGGCTTGGATTGATCACAGATATCGGATCATCTCTGATCAGATGGATCACAACAGTCTGATCGATCATTGTCGATCGGGATCATGGCTTGGATCGGTCGCAACCATCGGATCGTCTCCGATCGGATGGATCACAACTGTTGGATTGATCATCACCGATCGGGATCATGGCTTGGATCGATCGCAACCGTCGGATCTCTGATCAGATTGATCGCAACCATCGGATTGATCATTGCCGATCGGGATCATGGCTTGGATCGATCCAGACGTCGGATCGTCCGATCGGATGGATCGCAACCGTCGGATTGATCATCGCCGATCGGGATCATGGCTTGGATCGATCGCAGACGTCGGATCATCTCCGATCAGATGGATCGCAACCATCGGATTGATCATCGCCGATCATGATCATGGCTTGGATCAATCGCAGACATCGGATCGTCTCTGATCAGATTGATCGCAATAGTATGATCGATCATTGTCGATCGGATCATGGCTTGGATCGATCGTAACCATCGGATCATCTTCGATCGGATGGATCGCAACTGTTGGATTGATCATCGCCGATCGGGATCATAGCTTGGATCGATCGCAACCATCGATCATCTCCGATTGGATGGATCGCAACCGTCGGATCGATCATCGTCGATCGGGATCATGGCTTGTATTGATCGCAACCATTGGATCATCGCCGATCGAATGGATCGCAACCATCAGATCAATCATCGCCGATCGGGATCATGGCATGGATCGATTGCAACCTTTGGACCATCTCCGATCGGATCGATCGCAACCGTCGGATCGATTATCGCCGAATGGGATCATGGCTTGGATCGATCGCAACCGTCGGATCATCTCCGATCGATTGACCGCAATGGTCCGATCGACCATCGCCGATCGGGATCATAGCTTGGATCGATCGCAACCATCGGATCATCGCCGATGGGATAGATCGCAACCATCGGATCGATCATCCCCGATCGGGATCATGGCTTGGATCGATCGCAACCGTCGGATTGTCTCTGATCGGATTGATCGCAACGATCCAATCGATCATCGTCGATCGGGATCATGGCTTGGATCGATCGCAATCGTCGGATCATCGCCGATCGGATGGATCGCAACTGTCGGATCGATCATCCCGATCGGGATCATGGCTTGGATCGATCGCAACCGTCGGATTGTCTCCGATCGAATTGATCGCAACGGTCCGATCGATCATCGCCGATCGGGATCATGACTTGGATCGATCGCAACCATCGGATCATCACCGATCGGATGGATCGCAACCGTTGGATCGATCATCGCCGATCAGGATTATGGCATGGATCGATCGCAACCGTCGGATCATCTCCAATCAGATCAATCGCAATCGTCGGATCCATCATCGCCGATCAGGATCATGGCTTGGATCAGCTGGCTGATGCCTAGGCGCACAGTGTGCTCCTGGCACTAGCCGTGCCATGGCACGGCCCATAAAATGGCCCAGCAGGGCTATTCTGGCACGGCCCAGTAGGGCCGTTGCTGGGCCGTGCCAAAATGGCCCTTCTGGGCCATGCCATGGCACGGCCCAGCAATGGCCCTGCTGGGCCGTGCCAGGCACGGCCCGTGGCCCATTTCTTGATGGGTCACGGGCCGTGCCGAATTTGAATTTTTTAGTGGGCCGTGCCTGGCACGGTCCAACAAATTGGGCAGTGCCAGGCACGGCACGGTAATTTTTTTGGCACAATGGGCCTGGGCCGTGCCTGGCACGGCACGGCCCAGTGCCCATGCCTAATTGAGAAGAATGACACTTGGGAGCTATGTGATCTTTCTAAGGGGCACAAAACCATTGGTGTAAAGTGGGTCTTCAAGACAAAGCTAAACAAAAATGGTGGTGTTGATAAGTATAAAGCACGCCTGGTGGCAAAAGGATACAAGCAGCAGTACAGGGTTGATTATACAGAAGTATTTTCTCCAGTTGCAAGACATGACACGATCAGATTGGTGGTTGCATTAGCAGCGCAAAATTCTTGGCCTATCTTCAAGCTAGATGTCAAATTAGCATTCTTGCATGGGTATTTGGAGGAGCAGGTATTTATTGAACAACCCCTTGGTTATATTAAAGTTGGAAATGAGAATAAAGTTTATAGACTGAAAAAGGCCCTTTATGGACTAAAGCAAGCCCTGAGGGCTTGGTATAGTTGAATTGAGACTTATTTCCTTAAGATTGGTTTTATAAAATGTCCTTATGAGCATACTATATTTGTTAAGATTAAAGATGGTGGGAAACTTCTCATAGTCTGCTTGTATGTTGATGTCCTTATATTTACTGCAAATTATGATACCATGTTTGGTGAATTCAAGAAGTCCATGATGAATGAATTTGAAATGTCTGATCTTGGTTGGATGCATTATTTTCTTGGTATAGAGTGATGCAATCAGATGATGGAAATTTTCTCTCTCAAAAGAAATATGTGGGAGAAATTTTGAATAGATTTCAGATGAAGGATTGTAATTTTGTAAGTACTCCAATTGAGTGTGGCATGAAGCTACACAAAGATCATGATGGGAAGAAGTTTGATAGCACACTTTACAAGCAAATGGTAGGCAGTTTGATGTATCTTACAGCAACAAGGCTGGATATGATGTATTCTGTGAGCTTAATCAGCAGATATATGGAAATCCCATGGAGTTACATTTGTTAACCGCCAAGAGAATCCTTTGTTATTTGTAAGGAACTCGAGACCTAGGGATATATTACAAGAAGGGTGAAAAATCTAATTTGGTGGGTTATACTGACAGTAATTATGCAGGAGATCAAGATGATGGAAGGAGCACTTTGTCTATGGTTTTATGCTTGGAACAGGTGCAATTTCTTGGTTATCAAAGAAGCAACCAATTATCACTTTATCAGTACAGAAGCTGAATTTGTTGTAGCTACGGCTTGTGTTGCTAAGCCATATGGCTGAGAAGAATACTTGAGGAGTTACAGTTCAAGCAATATGGAGCTACTATAATACTATGTGATAACAGCTCTACAATTAAGTTGTCAAAGAATCCAGTGCTACACGGAATAAGCAAGCACATTGATGTGAAGTTTTATTTTTTGGGAGATCTCTTCAAGGATGGAACAATTGATTTGATGCATTGCAAGAATGATG
Source organism: Calamus simplicifolius (assembly GCA_900491605.1). NCBI lineage: Eukaryota > Viridiplantae > Streptophyta > Magnoliopsida > Arecales > Arecaceae > Calamus > Calamus simplicifolius. The sequence goes on along the minus strand of UESW01000145.1, from coordinate 6,063 downwards.
ATCAAGTTGCTGATATATTCACCAAGGCGCTCAAGAGGGAATCATTTGTGAAGCTTAGAGGATTACTAGGTCTCTGCAGCCTAGTTTCAGTCAAGGCTGTAAACTGATGTTAGTAAACATCAATTTAAGGGAGGGATTGTTGAAAATTTTATTTATGTTATTATTGAATTTGTTTTTCAAATTGAGTCAATCATTTAGTGGCCTAGAGTTTAGGAGGTATTGCTGTATGTTGGAGTCTTTCAGTTTTATTTAGTCAGCAGATTAATTTAGTGGCTTATTGGCCTAGTCTTTAGGAGTAGTTGGGTTATAGAGAAGGTGCTAGATATGGAACCTAATCTTTAGGGATTTCAGTTATTTTGTTTTTTTAAAGGCTCCAAATGTTTTGAATAAAGCAACAACTTTGGCCACATAACTATTTTTATCTTTTATTTTCTACAAATCGCTTATCACAAACACAATGATCTCATCAACTTCTCTTAAGATTGGAGATATAATAAATAACCTTTAAAGAATGTATCAATGCCTAAAGCATATCTAAGCACAATAATAAAATCAAATTGGATTTGATTTGCAAAACATTATTTATTTTTATTTCTATAGAGAGGTGAAAAAAAAATTAAAGAAGATAGTATTTACTCTCATGTTATTAAATCCACTAGCTTTTGATTTCTATTCTTTTGCTTGCTATTCTAAATGAAAAACGATAAAAACAACTTTAAACTATTTTTAATATGCTATTGTAGAGTTATATTTCTTTAAAAAATGTTTTTCCTATTTAGTCATCAAATATATTTTCAGAAAACTTTTTCTATCAAAATAAAAATGATAAACAAAATTTTTCTCTAAAATTATTTACACACACTCAATTTCTCGCTTCCTAAGAACACAACTACACAAGATACACCATAAGAAAAATCAATTTTAGTGACACCAAAATGCGTCGCTAAATCCATTTAGCAACGCATTAGCGATGCAATTTGGGCATCACTATGAACTTCGTCGCAAATAGCAATCCGTCGCAATTGTATCACTAAATAGCGACATAAAAAAATGTGTCACTATTTTGCTACTAAACTAAAGTCGTCGCAATTTAGCGGCGCATTAGCGACTCCCGATTGCGTCGCAATATTGTTACTAATTGCGTCACAATATTGCGACGTAATTTGCGTCACAATTGCATTGCAAAATTAATAATTTAATTTTTTTAAAAATAATTACGATAAAAAACTTTCATCGCAATAGCATCGCTAATTAATTTTTTTATTACATTTAAAATTTATAAATTAAAACTCTTAAATAATTTCATTGCATTTAAATATTGATCGAAACATTATCACTAAATATCAAAAATATTGATCAAAACATTCATCACAAAATTTTTAATAATATATAAAATTTAATATATTAATAAATTAAATTTTTTATATACAAATATAACAAGTAAAGAAAAAAATAAATTAAGAATCCGTACTATCAGGATCATGAAAAGAGGCTGGAATAAACCCTGCAACATGAGGCAAGCCAAATCCTGCATCTAACGCATCTGCTCTATCATGTATACAAGCTCCTGCCGAAACTCCTCCGTAATAGATCTCTGAATATCGTCTAAATGCTCGGTAGGAATATCACCAGGATAGTATGAATTGAAGCCCTGATGAAAAAATATCTAGAAGCTTTAGTGCCTAGACCATAGACCCTACAGTCTCGCGGCTGGGCACTAACAACTTCCAAAAACATGCGTCGACTCTCCTCTGGTGAGAGTTCGACGGGCGGCCCCCCATTAGTGGAGTCGACCTGCGATGCTTGGGAGCGAAGCTCCTCGACTCGTGTCTTTGAATTATAGAATTAACAATAAATGAATCATTATATGAATTTCTGAAATAAAATTTTAGAAATTAAACAGATAATATAAATCTAATTTCTTACCGCAACCTCCCGTGATCGTGTCGACCCAGGAGCCGTCCCTCCTGGTGTGTGTCGCCCTGAATAGACAAAACTCACCAGGATCTCCTGCCCTCCTGCTCAGTCTACAAAAAAAAAATGATATTAATATAATATTTGTAAATAACTAAATAGTAATTAAAATATTTATGTTTTCTTACCATACGGCGTCTGTGCTCCTGAATCGAAATGGAGCCCAAGTATGACGGGAGAGACCCATGCCAGGACCGCCCTTCTCAGATCGGCGGTTCGTGCTGGCTGATGCGGACCTCCTGCGCCAGCCATCGGACTCCCAGGCCTGCTGCCACTCGTGCCAAATACCCTTCGGCACATGCGCAGGATGCTGACCCGATCTTCTCCAACGATGAAGCATGTCGGAGTATCGGCGTGCCACAAGAGCTCCCATGCTGCCCTAATGGCATCATGGGTGGCAGGATCCCACGTAAACTTTTTCTGCATTAAAATAAACAGTTAGTTTCTGAATTTATTAACTTTAAAGAATTTTATATCACTGATAAATTGTATTTAATAAGTTTACCTGAAACTCAGAAAAATAAAACTCCCTCATGGCTGGCGATACATGGCGCCAATCGTAGCCAGTGGGATCTGCACGCCTCTGAATATGGCGCTGATGTGGCTGGAGACATGATGCTGCTCAATGAATCTGTTAAAAAAATGCAAGTTTATAAGTAAATGACTTTAAAATATAAAATATTTTAATTAGTATATACTTACATCCATGAGCATCAAGTCTAAGTACAGTGCGGCCGGCGTAGAAGAACTCTCGGAGGTCTGTGCCGATCGGCTATGAGACTCGAAGGTTATAGATCTGAACTCTCATCTCCAATGCTCATGATATGATCTGATGCGGTAGGGCTACGTCCCTGCTCGCTATGTCCATCAATGGTAGATCTACCTCTGGCCCTCATACTGAAAATACTAAAGATTCACACAATATAATTACGATTAATGATTGACTATGTAAGAATTTAACACTTATAAAAATAAAGTTAAATTGAAAAACCTTTATGTTTAATCGGTGTCATTTGTTTCGTGAAATGTTGGTTCAACATCCGATGCCGTATCGGATTGCGAATCAGTTTCATTATCATCGGAAGGAAACCGAACATTTGCATCCTCAATTTGTTGGACATCACCACTTGGATCTCTAAGTGATGTTTCAGGAGCCCTTGTGTCATCCTCAATTGCATGCATTTCCATCTCATCCTCTTGAAATGCAGGGCACTCGGTTGATTGACTTGATGAACTCTCCTCTAATACGATTGTTGAACGTGGGACGATTTTAGAAACGGCCCACCAATCTCGCTTGTCATTGCGCAAACTTGGATATCCGCAGTAAAATACTTGCTGAGCTTGGGATGCAAGGATGAATGGGTCATATTTCTGCAATCTTCGTCGATGGTTCACTTCAACCAAATTATAGTCGTTATGAACCCTTTTGCCCACAGGAACTATCGGATCGAACCAATCACAACGAAACAATACGGTTCGTTTCATAGGCCAACCGGGATATTCAACTTCAACCACCTCTACTAACTTTCCATAATAATCCTGCATATTTGCTCCAACACTTTCTCCTTTTACACACACCCAGTTCTGCGTGCCTCTTGAAGCTGCTAATCGTTCAATCTGAAATTTGTACCCATTTACAAAATAGCCAGTAGAGGTTGTTACGGTCTTCAATGGCCATTGCGATAGACATTTAATGAAAATATTGTCGGTTTGAACCATGGCCCGTTGACCTATAAATTAATAAGCTATTGACATCCAATTCAAAAAATAATAGCCATTATCGAAATTGATTGAGTGATACTACTCACAAATTCATAAAACCAGTAAGCAAACTCCGTTTCTAATTTCTGCCCAATTGCAACTTGACTGATGTCGGGATTCATCTGTCGTTGTCTATCACAAACATCCTTATGGGATGAAAAGGATGAAAACTACTGTTAGAAATTAAATATTATGGTATATTATATAAATTTAAAGTAGCATTGAAGTATACACTTACTCAATATATGGATCGACTTCTCGACAGTTCATTAGGATGTAATAATGTGCTGCATTATACTCCATATCGCTAAGATTTCTTGACTTCTGCCCACCAAATGAACGGCCGATAGCTTTAAAAATTGATATTCTACCGTCATTAGCTTCTGCTTCGTCCACACATACGTCATCGTTGCGACCATGATTTCGGCTCCTCGTGTGGACGTGACCCTCAAAGTAATGTGAGGCAAAAGCTGAAACTTCTTCGACCAAGTGTGCATTGCATATAGAACCTTCAACCCTTGCCTTATTACGCACATTATTTTTTAACTTCTTAAGATACCTATATGTAAAGGTAAGAAAAAAATTAACGAATTTTTGCAATGAAATAATATTTGAAATGTCAACATATCTTGATTATTATATATTTACCTCTCGAAAGGATACATCCAGCGATACTGCACGGGACCAGCTATGCTCGCTTCGTATGGCAAGTGAACCGGTAAATGCTCCATTGAGTCAAAAAAACTGGGAGAAATATTCGCTCAAGCTTGCATAAAATAATTGGAATTTCCTCCTCAAGCCTTGCCATGGATGCAGAAGTAATGACGGCGGCAGATAACTCCTTGAAGAATAAGCTGAGCTCCGTAATTGCCTTCCAGACATTTGCGGAAGCAACTCACGAAAAGCTATAGGTAATAATCGTTGCATGAAAACATGGCAGTCGTGGCTCTTCATGCCGAACAACTTGAGCTTATGCATGTCCACACACCTACCGATATTTGAGGCATAACCATCTAAAAATTTTAACCCTCTTAGCCAGTTACATAAAACTTCTCGTGAATTTCTGTCAAGAGTGTAACATGCTTTAGGATAGGTCCCATCGGCACTCCTTCTCAAATCACCTCTTCTGCAGTACTGATTAAGTTCTTCTCTTGACTTTGCAGTATCTTTGTTTTTTTGGGATGTTTAGCACCGTGTTAAATATGTTATCAAAGAAAATTTTCTCGATATGCATAACATCCAATTGTGCCGGATGAGATTTGTGCTCCAATAAGGCAAATCCCAAAATATACTTCGCTTCTTCCAGTTATGTTCTTTACATATACGGCTATTTATTCTATCTGCATCCTTTCCAAGCATACATCAACCCCAAATGCTCTATAGAATCAAATAGATCCGTGCCGGACCTAACCGGTTCGGCAAATTTGTGACTGCTTTGTTCTTCCGGAAGGCGATCAAGTTACGCCTGTAAGGATGATTTGGGGGCAAGAATTTCCTATGGTTATCAAACCATGACTGCTTACCACTCTTCTGCAATGTAAATGCATCTGAATCATACATGCAATGAGGGCATGCCAGACGTCCAGCAGTGCTCCAACCAGACAACATTGCATATGCCGGAAAATCACTTATTGTCCACATCAAAGCAGCTCTCATTAAGAAATTTTGTTTCATAGAAATGTCGTAGGCTACCACTCCTGTTTCCCACAACATTATCAATTCGGCCACCAACGGTTGTAGAAAGACATCGATCTTTTCCTTTGGATTTGATGGTCCTGGAACCAAAACGGTTAAAAACATTGCAGGATCTTTCATGCACTTCCACGGAGGAAGGTTATATACAGTCAGTATCACAGGCCAACATGAATACTGTTGCCCCGCTTGACCAAATGGTTGGAAGCCATCGGTACAAAGACCTAATCTCACATTCCTTATATCTTCACGAAATCAGGATGATTTTCATTGAAATGCTTCCAAGCCTTTGAATCTGATGGATGCCGCATTTCATCCTCTTTAGATTCATGTTCGGCATGCCATCTCATATCAGCAGCTGTTGCCTCATCTGTATAATCTCTGCAGGCGTGGGGTAAGAGGAAAGTAATGCATCCTCTTGTAAGGCACACTTTTCCTTCTACTTGTACCGGCTCCTCCTTCTGTGTTTTTGAACCTGATTGCCCACAAATCTTACACCATCTCAGCTCTGAGTCTTCACCCCAAAATATCATACAATTGTTCAAGCAACAATCGATCTTATTAACTGGGAGCCCAAGCCCACGCAACAACTTCTTTGTTGCGTAAAAACTGTCTGCGGCAACATTATCATTTGGC